>ML103755.1:53575-157185 GCA_003697995.1 Taxidea taxus jeffersonii | reverse complement strand
TTTTTTTTTTTTTATGGTTTGCTTGCACTGTTCACTCTGGCTGTAGAGCCAATTCAACCACCAGAGCATTCAGTGTGAATTGTTGGCCACCAAGCAGTGGCCTGAAGCTTCTGCGTAGATTTCAGATGGAGAGAGGCCAATTATTTTATGGTATTTAATTTGCATTATATTTGCCTTTACTGTTTCAAAAGAGAGAGGGAGAAGCAATCTAGAGAAACACAGTTGGATTCAACCTGTGAGAAAACTCCTAAGCAACAACACTTTAGTGGAAGAACAGGAGAGGAAGATGCCTTGTGAGTAAGAGAATGGAGCCCTCTAGAAAGTCAGGTGGCTCAGTGGTCAGTTACCAGCGATGGTAATATGTTATGCTGGGTTCTAGAAAACTGGGATATTCTTGTGGTAGATTCATTTGTTCATCTTATATAATGTCTCTTAGTAATATTTCTAAGAAGTTCATTGTCCATGGACAGGCATAATATGAACCTAAGTCACTGCACATTGATGACCTCGTAGGTCTGGGGATCTTTGTTCAAGTTACCTAAGTGAGATATTCAAGGTCATTACTTTCTGAAGGACACAGGGTCACCAAACACCAGAACCGTTATCCATGTTGAGTTAACATGTGTCAAATGTTATCCTGAATATGATAAAATCAAGGGAATACATGAAAGTTCCAGTCCTCTCAAAAATTAGTGTGTATCAGCAAGGCAATCATGATGATGATCTAAGCTATGAATGTACAAATATATCTATATTATCAACATGATTCAGCAGGGAAAGCCATAGCCAATGAAATTGCCACTTTTGGTTAAAATGAGCATAATTTGCAGTGTGTTAGTTTTTTGTATGATAACCTTGGCTTGTCCTAACAGTTTAGAAAATAAATCTTCATTATACTTTCTGAAGATCAGACACCCATCTGTCAGTTCATTACAGTGGTTGTAGAGAAACATTTGGAAGGGATGATTTAACAAAATGTAATTCTTGGCTAGAGGAAACTCCCCAACTGCAGAGAAACAGAATGCATTGCATCCTGGAAAACACGGAAGTTGGAAGGAACTCAGAGCATTGCTAGAAAGGAAACCAACCTGGAAAAGCCTCCTTACACTCAGAATAGCATTGCTAAGTCAGTATATACTGAAGAAGAGTGGACAGCTGCCAAACATAGAGGGACAATAGCTAGAGATGTAGGACGTTCAGAGATGTGTTGACAATGATCTTCAATTCACATGTGGCAGCTGAGAAAGGATAAGTTATACTGGGTATTGGAAAATAGCAGCCAGATTTAGAGAGAGTATGGAAGGTCTGTCCTTTCCCAGAACCCAAATTGTTGAGGACAGGCAAGAACTTGGGATCAGGGGCTCCTGTACCCAGAAAAAGAGGAAATCATTTTACTAGACATATACTGCTTTTGCCTCCCCAGTACCCATTCTCTCTGCTTCTGAAAAGATTGCCCAGAGTTTTCTTTTGTAAAATCATCCTTTCCCTTGCCTTTGCATTATATATTGGGTTGTGATGATCTCATTTAAGGTCCAAGGATGGGCATGGCATCCTTATAGTTATGATATCAAAGTCAGAGGTGAAGGAATGTGGTAAACCATGGCATGGTCATGGAAAGACCTAAGTATATGAACAGAAACTCCCTAGACTCTGCCAAAGGAAAGAGGAGGCTGCTCAAAGTGCTAATAAAGCAAGAATTTGAAGGTCTTGATACTATGCTTGGATCATTGCTTGGTAAGTAACATAATTCCTGCCTTGGATCACAGTAAAAGTTGCTTCTGGGTCCTGAAGTGTCTGGGTGAGTAAAAAGCATGTGGTCCTCTGACCTAGTGAACATCTCCTCCCTAGGGGTTGCTAAGACTTTGGGCCTGTGAGTAAAACAGGAACCTCACCCACAAACTCACATCCTCCTCTTACCTATATGTGTGATTTTTGTCCTGCTTACTTGATGTTTTGGAGGCAAAGCAAAGTAAAGCATACTTGAACTGAGTCCAAGTTGACATTTCTGCCAGTCCTTGAACCCAAGCCAAATATTGTGGTTGAACCTAGTACCATCTGACCATGACATGTTAGAACCAATCAGAGTTGACCCATGTCTGCATCAACATGGATGTCAATAACAACAACTTAGCCTACCTGGAAGACAGCTACAGCTTTGTGGAAATCTTAAATGAGTATCTCCACAGTGTCTGGGTGCTGGTATTCAACTTCTACAAGGTTTACACAGTCATAGATGAGATGGCCACAGCTGGTGAAATCTGAGAGACCAGCCAGATGCTGGTGGTGATGCAGCTGCTGAGGCTGCCATCTCTGTAGTGAGGACACGTGAGCCTCTCCTGGACCCCAGCCCAACCCAGATTCCCCTGCTTCCTTCCTCTTTCCAGGCCTGGGACCCACCACCAAGAGCCCCCTCCCTCAGCTGCCCAAGAGGCAGAGATTGAGCTGGGCACAGGCCACAAGCAGGATACTGCACCAAACCACCTCTGGGCCACTGCTGTGGGCAGAGACCACCTTATGTGTACTGAGTAACCAAACCCTTGTGGTGTGATTCTATCTGCAGAGCCCCCAGGAAACCTGTGGTCCCCACAACAACAACAACAAAAAAAGATGAGTTTGGGATGTTAAGTGAAAGAGAGAGGAAGATCCCTATTTCTGTCATTCTTAAAACTGCAAGGAGACCACACTAAACCTGCTAGGAGAAATTTTGCTGCCATATTATGAGATCCTGCCAAAGAATGAAAAAGTGAAGAAAAGAATGCGAGATGGTGAGAGATCAGATCCTGATGACATTGTTTGATCCTTTGCCTAAACTCTTCACTTAGATTAAAATTTACCTTTTGCTTAAGTTAGTTTGGGTTCAGACTATTTGAAAAAAAAAACCCAAATTTATTGTGATATGTAGACAATATTTTGGAGGATTTCCTTGAAAATATCAGAGATTAAGTTTCCCAAGAACATCAGTTAGGTACCTACACTTTCTCATCTCTAAGACTGTCCCTCATCTCTTCTGTGAGTCTAAAGCTGGGAGCCTAAAACTACACTTCCCAGGATCCCTTGCCTATGGTCTTCCTTTTAGTTTTGACTAATGGGAGGCAGGGGTAGGAGACTAGAAAGGAGGTGGAGGGAAGAAGGGATTCTTCCTGCTCTAGCTGCTATCAGTGGTGCCTTCAGCAGCTGAGCTGCTCCCTCTTTGTCATTGGAGGACTGGAGAAGGGTAACCCACCATAAGTCCACACACCAGCAGCATGGCAACCCCCTGCACAGCTCAAGTACCAGTCTCGGAGGGACCCCTCTCCAAGCTACTAGGACAGTTCTGATGTCCTCACTACTTCTCTTTTGTTTCCCTAGGCCTAAACTTCTGAGATGAATGTATGCTTTCATATTATGCCACCAGATATTAGTAGGGGAGTATGGTGGGCAGTATTACTTGATTATAGATAATTGTTACAACCTCATAACCAATTTGAACCTCCTTTATAAAATGTAGTTTTCTGTTTTTTCCTTTCAGACACTAACTAATACACCAATTATCTCTGCCAAAGCAAGAGATAGAGGGAACAGTTTGATGATCTCCAATAAAACCATGAATGTTAATAGGTACACAGTTATTCTAGGGAGAGGCCAGTTGGCCAGCTCCTGTCCTGGGAACTAGTCCCCAGCCTGGTTACTCTCTGGAGATATTCCCCCCAAGGGATACATGGTTGCCTCTGAGTGAAAGCATGTTTATCCATAATTAAAGTATTTATTTATTCCATCCCAACTCCTAGGTACTGGAAATACTTTGCTTTGCCTTATTCTCCCAAACACAGAACAAGAATTGTACAGCATACAGCTGGTGATGTTGTGCAAATTCCAACTTAACCTACTATTCTGGTCATCTACTGCTGCATGACAACCTACTATAAAATTTAGTGGCATAAGACAATGACCATTTTACTATGCTCTCAGAGGCTTTGGGTGAGATATTTGGCTCAGGAAGAACAGTCTCTGCTCCATAATGTCTGGGGTCCTACTGGGAAGGCATGAGTGGGTGGAATTGATTGAGGGGTCTGGAAGGCTGGCTCAGAGTACCTACCTGTGACCTCTCTATCACAGCAGCCTAGGAGTATTTGAAATCATCATGTAGTGACTTCAGGCTTCAAGAGTGAATGATCTAGAAAATGAGGCAGAAGCTTCATGGCCATCATGACCTAGCCTCAGAAGTAACTCAGACTATCTTCTGCCAGACCTTCTTGGTTGAAGCATTCAGAAGCCCATCCAGATTCTAGGCAAAGATTGTATATATCCATCTCTCAAAGAACACACAGTCCAGTCTTTAAACCACCCACCATGCTCTTGGAAAACAATATGCAAAGTTATCCCTTCTTTCTTAAATGTCATGTTTTACTGTATCATCAGTATTGTGCAGGCTTTTCACTAGCTGTGGCTCCAGGGCTCACTGGGATAACCTTAGGAGGATAAAGAACTATTTGCCTCATAAAGTCTTGGGTAGTTTCACTGATCATGCAGGCTTCTCTGTAAATACAGCTGTAGGCAGTGTGACATTTCAACCCTAGATGTAAAACAATATTTTTACAAATGATGATACTTAAGCTGTGTTTCCATGTTGCATCATCTTTTAAAATCTCTTCCAAGGTTAGCTCCCCACATCCCCAAAATGATGCACATCCCACAGTACAGAGCAGGGTCATCAGTAGATGAGGTGGGTGGAGTGACCCAAGAAAAGCCCTCATCACTGATTAAAAGGCTTCGGTCCAAGGGAGTCTTGTGACATCATAATAACCTACAGGGGACTCCTTGTAACCTACAGAAGACTCCTTGTAACCATCAGTTTTAGAAAAAAAAAAAAAATCCACATACAGATTCCGAGTGTATCTGAAAATTCCTGCAGAGGGCATCCCTCAAATTCAGTTATGTCCTTCACAATGTCCAGCAGCCACACATTAGAAATTCAAATAAACATAAGCTTCTATGAACCCCACACATTAAATAAAGGGTCGGGAAAGAATCCCAGGACTAACACTCTAGCTCTGTTTGCATCACAAATGGAGCCTCTAAATGTGCTCTAAAATAAAAGAGGTTGTGGATTATCACCATGTGGCACCACCAATAGATAACAAAATGTGGGCTGTTCAAAGACTATCCCCTGGGAAAAGGGGGTGAGCATAAAGGCCAAAGCAGTTTGGAATATCTGCTGACTTTGGATTTGTTCTTATTAAAGAATGCTCTTAATGCTATTACTGAACCCAGGCTTAATTTAATATCCTCTTTAAGCCCTTCTGACATGGCCATTATGGAATTTTGATTGATTACCTTTTGATCTTACCTTCACTTCTAAAATCTGGTTATCTTCAGATAACAATCATGGCCACTGCCTAAATACAGTGATCAAAATTCAAACTTCCTCAAGGTTTTGTAGCATATATGGAATTATAAGTTGACCCCAAACTATCAAAATTTTTAAGAGCACAACCAACAGCTTTATCTGACTGAACTCCCTGCCCCCCTTTCCCTCAATCTGTTGCAATGAATGCCCTTAATCTTGCTCTTTTCTTCCCACCTTCCCTTACTCTCCCTTCTCAGAACCCCTCTACACCATGTCCGGTGGGGGCTAGACAGCACCAGAACCAGATGGAGAACAGCTGGAGTCCAAGAGATCTCAGCCAGAGATGCTCAGGAAGCACTTGGAGGTGGGTTGGCAGAGCCAGACAGGGTGGAGAAGGAAAAAATAAAAAAATAAAAACTAAAACAGAGGGCGCCTGGGTGGCTCAGTGGGTTAAAGCCTCTGCCTTTGGCTCAGGTCATGATCCCAGGGTCCTGGGATCGAGCCCCACATCGGGCTCTCTGCTCAGCAGGGAACCTGCTTCCTCCTCTCTCTCTCTGCCTGCCTCTCTGCCTACTTGTGATCTCTCTCTCTGTGTCAAATAAATAAATAAAATCTTAAAAAAAAAAAAAAACTAAAACAGAACGGCTCTGTGCTAGGATAATGTTTTGTTTATGTTTTTCCTCCAGGAGTGCAAATACCTTGCCCAAAAGAACATACTGCCATTCCTGATAAATTGCCAGAAATGCTCTCTGCAAGACTCAGAAAGCAAGGTCTCTATTTGTTTCTACGGAAACCTCAGCTTGACATGAGGTACCTCATCGTACAGCAATCTACAGACACTAACAAGACCTGACTCATGAATTAGGAGAGAGTGGGAAAAAAGAGAAAGGCTTGTTACAACTACAAAGAGAAATTAGAAATATAACTCTCTATTCCTAGGCCCTAAAAAGGCATATTGCCTGGCACATGGCGAGTATGGAGTTCCTGGTCATGGACTGAATAATTTCTCTTCCTCACCTCAGTACCAGCACATCCATCATGTCTGCGGAAGCACTCACTCTTCCCGGCTAGAATCCAGGCTCCTCCCTCCGTCCTTCCACAGAGAGACATTCCACCTCTGACACCTAGCAGGCCACGCCCACCTCCAACAGAACACCAAACAGGAAACAAGGGGCTTGGTGAATGCTCCTTGTGATAGAGCCTTCTGCAGAGTCAACCAGAGCCAGTCTTGCCTAACTGTTCATAGATGATGCTGCTCTGTGTGCAGGTGCCTTCCCCCTCGCTTTTACTTCCTCAGCTACTGTCTCCCTCTTCCTGTGACAGCCACCTCTGCTCAAGGTCTTTGTTGCCTTCCTTGAGGTTCCATGTCAAGAATGGCCTTCATCACACCCCTCTGCCCTGGGTCACTCTGCTCCAGGAGCCCAGACACCTCCGGCACTAGCAACATTCCTTCTCCCCCATCATAGTGGACTGCAGCTACCTGCTTCACACCCAGCCTCACACTGGTCCTGAGTGTGCATTCACCCACTATCCTTAAGCAAGAGAATTTGTTCCAACACAAGCTGGAACATTTTCTTTCCTTACCTCTCTGAGGCTGCTTTAACTCCTGCCCCCACGCCTAGACTAATTCCCCACATCCCACATTAAAGACTAATTCCTTATTTACACTCCACCAAACACCTGTCAGTAGAGTGAAAAGGCATCAGAGTTAACCTACAATGAGAAGAACCCTCTTTGCAAAGAAACACAATGATGGAGCATCCAGGGCAAGGGCTCAGGGAACAAACTCAGGATAACTGAGGAGGTTTGAACCCTGGATTTGACCATGCTGGGTAGGGAGGGTTGTTGAAAAGAGATTTTGATGCAAAACTTGAATGCCAGCCTCTATCTTGATTGTAAAGTCCTCAATACATCAAAATGAGCTTTTTCCAGTACCTCTGGAGGCTTAATGTGTATCAGAATTACCCGAAGAGCCTGTTAAAACACAGGTTAGTGGGTCCTACCTCCAGGGTTTCTGATTGAATTTATCTAGGGTAGGGGCTGAGAATTTCATCTCTAAGAAGTTCCCACAGGATTATACTCTGAGTACCACCAGCAGGGAGTCTTGGCTTTGGAGAAAGAGGCCTTGCTTTTTGGATAAAGAAGAGTCTGTAGGTTAGAATGAGGAAAGAAAGTAGAGCCCACCAGGAGAGAAAGCAAGGTACCCACAAACTCTTCTGGGGGAGAAAAAGACATCCATCTTTCACAGCCTCTGCCATGGGTGAAAAGGAATGGGGTAGAGGAGTTGGCATGAATGCTCCCTCACTCTTCTCATCCCAGAGAGCATCCTAGAGGTCCTGGGAACCTAGCCATTGGAGCAAAGTCCTTGGCTATCCTCAGGGCCCAAAGCAGAAATCATGGCTTAATATCTTCTCACGGAGGGCACAGTGCTCCCAGCCCAGTGAAAAACATACCTTATGCTGGTCCCAAGCACCCTTGAGTTGAGGCTCAGATGCATGTTTCATGTGAGTCACTTTCTCACAACACAAAGGATTTTTCTTAATGCTAGGATTCCATTAGGTTGCTCCTCTTCTTCCTCTAAGGGGAGAGGTGTCTCCTGGATGATCAGGAGCATTAAAATGCAGCCCTAAATATGGCCTGTCCCCAAGTCCTCTTGTGCTGTTAAGGACACAGAATCTGACAACAGGGGCATGGATCTGTGGTGTGGTAGCCATGATAATGGATTCTGATGCTCTGGGAAATATTAGGTGTAGTGAAAACAAAGCTGGGTCTTTTTTTGTTTGTTTTTTGAGTTGTACTGCTAAGGGGATAATGATACAAATGCATAAATTGCAAAATGCAGGATAACAGTGAAAGTCTGTGTTCAATGAAGTAAAAATCAACTGATAAAAATGGAAACACCACCTTCTATTAACCATTCTCAAAGTATTAGAAGCTCAGATTACTCTCCTATGTTTTCTTTACTTATTTGAAAGATAACATGAGATGAGTCTAGTTTCCTTTGGTGCCTTTTCACTAAGCATCTGCAAAATACTGTGCCAGATGCTAAGGACCTGCAGAGGGAAGCAGCTGGTCCCTGCCCTCAAGCTGCTCACTGTCTGCTACCTAGACAGGAGTGCGCCTCTAGCCTCAGGACTACTGGGGAGGAATGCTGTGCTACCACCAAGCACATGAGTTTTGGAATCAGAAATGCCAGGTGTTAACTGAATCTATAGCTCACTGGCCACGTGACTCTGAATGATTTGATCGATGTCACTGAATCTCAATTTCCCCACCTTTAAAATAGGGATAATAATTCCTCCCTAACAGGCTGTTAAAGAATCGATCAGAAAATGCTTGTGCAGCACCAAACACCAGACATGACACACAGCAAGTGAGTAAGAGGCATTTTCTTTCTTGGCTCCTGTCCTCGAGGCTGCCTGCCTGAGACTGACATCAAAAAGAAGGAAGCTGGCAGATGTAAGCCCCAGTCCCCATCTACCGGTATCCCGAAAGCTTAATTGGGTGGAAAAGTAAGAGGGCTTAAGGGTTTCACTACCAAGTCATGCTGGATGTTGACACGATTCTAATCTGCACCTGTTTAGAGACTCGCGTCACCCATTGGTTCCTTGTTCAGCTGAGTCCCTGTCTTATCCCAGTCTCCTCCCAATGTCTGAGATCCTTTCTCAGTTTCTACTTGGTCACCTGTGGCCTGCAGAAGTACTGACATGGCTGGTTCTTTTGTTTCTCTCTCTCTCTTTTTTTTAACATTTTGTTTATTTATGTGACAGAGAGAGACACAGCGAGAGAGGGAACACAAGCAGGGGGAGAGCGAGAAGGGAGAAACAGGCTTCCCACTGAGCAGGGAGTCTGATTCGGGGCTCGATCCCAGGACCTGGGATCATGACCTGAGCTGAAGGCAGATGCTTAACTGAGCTACACAGGTGCCCCTTCTCTTCTTTTTTTACATGAATCCTACCTCTGTGGCCCCAGTAATGAGTTTTGATTCGCTGACTCACATGTGACTTCTCAATTAATTTGCCTCCTAATCTAAATGCATGTATTCCCAGACACTGGGAACCACCTGTTCTATCTCAGCCTTAGAATTAAACAAGACTGGAGAGCTCTTGGCTATGGATCAGATGAAGAAGTTCAGGTGATGGGGCATGTGGATGAGCTGTAGGTAGACCAGAGCCCCTTGTGTAAAAATTAAGCGACTTCCTTTGGGTCTTGGCCCTAATCCCCATTCCAGAGAGCCTGATGTTTTCACTAGGAACCTGCCTTTTCTAGCTAACTGGCCTATGCTGCCAAGGACATCTTGAAGTTAAAAACAGATATCCTGTATACTGTATGTTTTAGGTTTTGATGGTAGACTTTGATAGCACCAAAGTGTCCAGACTCCCCCAAAACGTGCACCATTCCTAGAATGTGAACTTAATGAGAAAGATTTAGTTAAGTTGAGGACAGTTGCCTGTAAAAGTAGCAGGAACCATCCTATTTGGGCATGAGGGCTCAGTTTAAATCTCTCCCACATAGAGCCAGGAGGTCCAGGTCCAAAGAAGTGGAGGTGGCCCTGGAAAAGTCTTCTCAAAACCATGAACCACTGAAAATGAGATTTCTTTTTTTTTTTTAATTCTATAAAGAGACCTATCAGCTATTTGGAGATTCAAATGTCAAGGGGCAAGGTAGAGGTGAGGAAATCCATCAGTAGACCATTGCAAAACTCCAGAAAAACGAGGATGGTAGATCAGTCTAAGGGGCACAGTGGAGGTAAGGTAAATCCACAGGATATGTTGCTGCACTGATGATATAGCCAACAAAACTTGCTGTTGAGTTGGATTTATTAGCAAGGAGAGGATTCAAAGAGATCAAGGATTTGGTCTGAGGGCTTTAAAGAAAGCAACTGCTTTTTTAATTGAGATGAGGAAGTTTGAGGGAAAAGCATCTATGGAAGAAATCAGGAGCTAAAATTTGAAAATATTAATTAGGAGTTACATATTAAGTATCCAAACAGAGATGTGCAAAAGGCAGCTGGATACAATGGTCAAATCCGGAGTCTAGAAGAGAAGTCAGAATTGGAGACACAGATGCCTAAGCTGTCAGGCCACAGAGAGCATTTGAAGGCATTGGATTGGACGAGATGACAGTGCATGAGTGCACAGAGTATCAACAGGGTCTCAAAGAATACGTCTCTATTCACAGCACTTTTGGCACTAAATATGTTGGTTTTCCACACAAAGTAATTCTCTCTCTGCACACACCCCCGGTTTGTCCTACAATTTAATTCACTTCTGACCCTGACCACCTGGAGTTCATACAAACCTCACAGATTAATGGTTCAGTGCCACAAGCCTGCCTTCCACTTCCTAGGCTACTCACACATACTGGGCACCAACACTTCTGTCCAACTTGGTTATTAACTGAAGGTTCTCAGAATGCCCTCCTCAGATTTAATAATTTGCTAAAATAGCACACAGAACCCAGGACAACACTTCACTTACCTGTGCCAATTTGTTACAAAGGATACAAATGAATAGCCCGATGAAGAGGTATATATGGGGTGAGATCTAGAAAGGCCCCCAGCACAGGGGATTCTGTCCCCATGAAGTTGGATATGCCAATATCCCAGCACATGGAGGCATTCACCAAGTCAGAAGCTCTCCAAGCTCGAGTGTAGGATTTTTTATGGAGGCAAGATGGCCTCCTTATTTACCCAATCTCCAGTCCACCCCCTCAACTGGAGGTTGGAGGTTGGTTAAAAAGTTTTAAGCTTCTAATCACGGCTTGGTGTTTCTGGTAACCAGCTCTCATTCTGAAGCTATGAAGAGCCCACCCAGAGTCGCCTCATTGGAATAAAGATGCTCCTGTCACCCAGGAAACTCCAAGAGATTTAGAAGCTTTGTGTAAGATCCTCCTAAAATATTTATTGCTCAAGAAATTACAAGGGTTGGGACGCCTGGGTGGCTCAGTTGGTTAAGCAGCTGCCTTCGGCTCAGGTCATGATCCCAGCGTCCTGGGATCGAGTCCAACATCGGGCTCCTTGCTCAGCAAGGAGCCTGCTTCTCCCTCTGCCTCTGCCTACCACTCTGCCTGTGCTCCTTCGCTCTCTCTCCCTCTCTCTCTGACAAATAAATAAAAAAAATCTTAAAAAAAAAATTACAAGGGTTTTAGAAGCTCTGTATCAACTTTTAGGAGCTCTGTATCCCTTGGGCAGAGGCAAATATATATATAAATATAAATATACACATACATAGTATATATATACATTGTGGTGTGTGTGTGTGTGTGTGTGTGTGTGTTTATGTTTAGTGTATATGTATATATACTATGTCAGAGGGTCAAATGAATGAGCTAAAGATTTCACTAACATTTTGAGGCCTAAAAAAATGGAGGCCTGATGTGCTAAAATTGGTACAAAGGGCTGAGGATCAAGGACAGATTAGGTATTAGAGCTCCACAAATCACAGCACAGACATACCCCTGGATAATCAGACGTGAGAGTCCTAGTGATGAAGTACAAGACCAGATAATCTACCAAGAGTGTTTGTTTAGAGATGTTTAAGGCCACAAAGTCATGTCCAGTTATTACTAGTGGTAAGAGAATACAGAATCACAAGGGTCTAAACCAAGGATTCTTAAGCTCCTTGGTCTCGGACCCCACTGCACTCTTCACATTTATTGTGGTTTTGATGAGGAGGATCCCAGCTATCATTGTTTAATGGATTAGAAATTAAAAATAAAAACATAAGCAAAAAACTAAAAGCATAAGCATCAGAACAACAGATGTCATCACTTACCATGTAATGTCTGGAAAACACTATATGCCTGTGAAAGAATAAATGTGAAAAAGGGAAGTAACATCTTAGTGTTGTTATAAAAATGTGAAAATGTCTGTGACCCTGTGGACTCAAAAAAAGGTCTTAGAAAGCCTTGGGGATCCCCACGTTGCAAACTGTGCATCTCAAACAGCAGAAATTGGGTGAGGAATATTTAATAGGCCAGAAATAATGTGGTTAATGAACTGTGAGGCTGGTAAGGGTAAGTCAAGGGTCTCACATGACACCCGGATTGGGTCTGGAGACTATCTGTAAATGTCGTCTGTCACCGAGACAGGGCAGTGGTTTCCAAATGTGTGCTGTGACTTTCTTAGAAGGTAGATAATTCAATCAAATAAGTGGCAACCAGCACTTGTTTAAATGAAATAGACTGAGTATTAAATGTCATTAATTGTCTTATATACATGCATACATATGTATATGAACACTGACTAAGTTGTGAAACATAGCCCTTAATGTGAATGAAGTTTGAGAATTCTTGAGATAGGGAATACTGGAAGAAACAGCCTCCTGACTGGGGTCCTTGTCTCTAGTCTTGCCCTCTATTCCATAATGACTTTTCAAACTGCCAATCTAGACATGGCAATCCTTTATATGAAGTTTTCCCAATCCCCCCCTCCCACAGTTAAGGCAAAATCCAAAGAGCCTAGTATTCTCCCACAAATGCCTTATTCTCAAGTCAAAACAAAACAAAACAAAAAAACAAATCTTTCAAATCCCAAAATATGTCTTGATTTCTCTGGGGTCCATACTGGACCAAATCCTATTATGTCATCTCCTCTCCCTAGAACTTTGAACATTTATATCCTACTCATGTTCCAGGATCCAGCTCTCTCAGGCATGGTGAAGCATGGCCAAATCCTCATCAAACATTCTTATTCCCATGCACACAGGAAAATGTTTCCAGGCTCTTTCGTATCTAGGAGGAGCATATGACCAACTCTGGACACCAGAGTGTAGGTAGAAAGTGATCTATGTCACTTCTAGGCCAAGTGCCCAAACTATTCTGTGCCATCCTCCATGTTTTCTCTCTTCTTTCTTCAAACCACAGATGGAGAGAACCTCTGGACCTTAGCAGTTGTCATAACTGGTATAATGAGCACATCCCTAATCCCTAGATTTTACATGAGTCCAAAATAAAGTTTTATAGTTTTAAAATACTAAGATTGAGGGCTCTGTGTTTTAATTACCCTGACTCATATACTGGTTTGACCCTTTAACAGTTACCACATTTTCTTGTAATTTTCTGGAAATGAAATTGGGAATTAGACATCCCTCTTTGTCTTAAATTCTGGTTACAGTATACACTGTTTCCAGTCTCTTTGAACCTGTCCACAGTCACCAATAGGCCCAGAAAACTGGAAATGGAGCAATGGAAGCTTCGGTTCCTCCAGGGCTGGAAATGACAATGGAGCGACCTACTCATTGTTGTATCATGCAGGGCACTCATCCTAGTTCACAGACTCATAGGAAACAAACATAGCTCATGTCAGGCCTTGTAGCCCATGTCAAGAACTTGGAATATGACATTGAATGAAATGGGGAGCCATTTAGGATTTTCAGCACCAAAATGGCATCATATGACTTAAGATTTTAAAGATGTACTCAGGCTGCTATGTTGCGAATAGACTGTGTGGGGAAGTTAAAGAAGGGAGACCAGTATGGAGGGCACTGGGTAACTCACAATGAACTTTTAATGGGGATTTTGTCCAGAGAGTTACCAGTGCAGATGGTAAGAAGTGTCTGGATTCTGGAACTATTTGGAAGGTGAAGCCAAATTTATTTTCTGTCTTGATTCACATAAATGTCAAATCTTACTTCCTCTCTTCATCTAGCCCCCTGCCCAAATATAATACCCTTAGAGCATTCCCCAATCTATCTGAAATAGCTCTCTCATGCCTGCTCACTCTCCATCCTAAGTACCTGAGATCTCATGTGTAATTATTTTGTTGATCTATTAATTGTTCATCTCTCCAAATAAAATGTTATTTTCTTTAAGACATGGACTGGTCTGCGTCCTCATGTATACCCAAGAGCACTTACCCATAGCTGACACTCAAATATTTGTCAAATGTGTAAGTAAACTCATTCAATCAATCTTGTTGGAGCCACAGCTCTTGCTCTTAACATACCAAGCAACAAATACAAGGGCCTCTTCTATAGAAAATTTGCTGTGATGCAGATCCGTCTCAGTGGTAAAAGAAAGGGATGACCTGGCCTGGCCCCAATTTGCTCTATGTGCCTAGAGCCAGAATCTCACCAACAGATTCTGTCTCTCCCTATTTCTCATACATTTTCTTTTCCTCATCCATCTTGCTCAACAACATCAAACAGATTACCAGTTTTGATATATGACCTAGAAACTTCAGGATTGGAAACCACATTGTAGTACTATTACGTAGGTCTTTTCATCATCAGCCAAGCATCTTAGAAATATTTGCCACTATCATCAATGGTATGGAAAATTAGCAAAAGCCTTTTACTCTAACCAAACACACCCCAGAATTCTGGATACTGTGGCTTTCATGGCAGAGAATTCCTGATTTGTGAATGAATGATATGTTCTGGGACTCAACAGGACCACAGCTGTTGGCCTTACTGGCAACAGTTTTACTGAGAGTTGCAAGGGACACCCTGAGAAGTAAGAGACATGTGGATCCACTCACAACTGGGAAGCCAATAGTGGGGTCTCCTTTACCTGTCATTCTTGTTCATTGTGTGTCACCACATTTGTCTCAACAAAAATCATCCTTTTCTGAGAATTATTGATGTTGAATGGACTGCTAAGGTGAGAGCCACAGAGATGACATTAGAGAGGAGGAGCTAGGGGAGAAATGACTGCTTTTGTAAGTCTCATTTCACGGCTGGTGAGTGAGGCAGTCTGATCCACTAAGACCCTTGAAATGAACAATCCAGGTCATTACCAACCAACCTGGCCCTAAGTATCTGTCTGCCCCCCACCCAATTTCCTGCTTTCTGTCCTGCTCCTACAGACATAACCTCTTACAGACTACTTACATCAGAAGCAGGAGTATTTCTTGAGGACTTACTAAATGCCAGGTACTGACGTCATTTCTCTTATGCTTTTTAGTCTTATAAAACTCTCAGACTAACAATCAGAGAAAGACAATTATCATATGATCTCACTGATATAAGGAATTTGAGAAACAAGACAGAGGATCATAGGGAAGGGGAGGGGAAAAATGAAACAAGACGAAACCAGAGGGGCAAAACCGTAAGAGACTCAATTTCAGGAAACAAACTGAGGGTTGCTAGAAGGGGAGGAAGGTTGGAGGGATGGGGCAGCTGGGTAATCGGCATTGGGAAGGGTATGTGCTATGATGGGCGCTGTGAATTGTGTAAGACTGATGAATCACAGACCTGGACCCCTGAAACAAATAATACATTATATGTTAATCTTAAAAAGTAATATAAATATATTTTTAAAAAACTCATATACTAAGACTTTATTATCCCAATTCCATGCATAAGGAAAGAAAGTTGCCCAGCCATAGAGGTAAGTAATAGAGCAGTATTAGATTGTTACTATCTAAAAGACGAGGATTTTGACAACTATTCTAACTTACCTTCACCTTAATTATTCTTATAAATTAGTCCTCCAATTTTAGTCTTCATTCTGGCACAGTGTCCCCTCTCAAGGCCAGGCCAAATTCCCAGCATCCCAATCATCTCACTGCCCTCCTCTTCCTTAGGAAGAAACTTTCAGACTTTTTACCCTAAACCTCTAATAACAGCAGGTTCCCAAGGTCCTTAAGATCTTTGTAATGAAAAACAAAGCCTCTCCCCTCTTCTGAACCATTTTTAAGTGTATAATCCAGGATCGTTGGCTACAGACACTATGTTATACAGATTTCCAGAACTTATTCACTTTGGATAACTGAAACTTTATGATGCCTGTTGGACAACTCCCCATGTCTCACTTCTCATTCTTACTTACAATAATGTAAAGAGAGTATGGGAGGAATGGGGAGAAGGCAGGAGAAAACTTTTGGAGGTGACAGATATGTTTATTATCTCGATGTAGTGATGTTTTCACAGGTTAATGCACGTATCTGAATTCCTTCAATCATACACATTAAAAATGGAGAGTTTTGTACATCACTTATACTTAAATAAATCTGTTTTATTTGAAAAGACATTATAACTGTAATTTTTTTTCAAAGAGGGGAAAAACAAAGAATCTCACTTTGACTGACAGGGAGGAGATCTGGCCAGAGGGAACATGGGCCTGCCTCCCCACCAAAAGGACTGACAGAAGTGAGGGAAGGATGGAAGCTTCCAGGATTCAGGAAAGCAGGCGTTCCTGCTGCTGCTGCTGCAGCTGCCAGCACCTAGCTTGTCATCTGCATCCCCCTGAGGTTTCCCAAATGGCCTCATTCCAGGTGTACTTGATTTTGCACACCAGAGCAGATAAAGCCAAAGGCAGTGTTTAAAAAGAATTAATTTTGTTATGGTATTGCTTTATTTTTTTAATTAAAACAGGCAATCTAAGATGAAAAAAAAAATGCTTGCAAGCCATCTGCAATCCAACCCACTCTAACAAAACCATTTTCCTCTACCCTCCTTCAGATATATTTCACGTGGTTGTGACTACAGTGAACTCAGGATGTTCAGTCTTTATTTTACTGATGATCCCATCATAAACTTGTTTTTCAGTTTCAGAGTCCTCAAAATACCATCTTTGTGGTTTTACAAAATGGCATTAAGTCAGCATAATATGATTTTTAAACATTCTTCCAGATGTGGGGTGCTTAAGTTGATTCTCTTTTAAAAATATTTTCTATAAAAATTTTTTTCTATAATTATGGTTTATACAGCAGAATGCTTGCAACACGCCAGACATTTTCCAAGTGTTCCACATTTGTTAACTCATTTGATCCTCACAACAGCCTACAATTTAGGCTACAATACTTATTGCCCACAAAAAGACGTGGAGGCACAGGGAAGTCACATAACTTGCCAAAGGTCACTAGGTAGTTGAGTGGAGAAAGCTCACTCATGAGTCCAAGGGCTCCGCATTCCTCAGCGTAAGCACCAAACGGCCACCCACCTGTCTTTGCTGCAATGAATCTATTTGTGCAAATATAGAGGTTTTTCCTGGCAAATATTTCCTTAAAATAAATTCATAGGTTCAGAAATTATTGGGTCAAGAAATATGAATACATTTATGGCTCTTACTGAATAGTTCCTCAATGCTATTCAAAAGAGTTCTTTCCACTTCAAACTCCACCAGCAGAGAATGATCATGCCAGTAAGACCATACACTGGGCAATTTCAAATTCTATTATAAATTTTCATTTTGCTTCTTTAGTAGCTGCATAATGATTTCTATAGGTATTTTACTTTAGCAATTCTTTGAATACTAAGAAAGCTAGGCACTTTCTAATCACTTCTGTCCCAACTGTATATGTACTTTTGTTTGCTCATATCCTTTTCATATTAAACTATTATCTTCTTCAGAATACTTGTGCATTTGAAAAAGAAGCTCTTAAACCCTTTATCTTTTTTCCTTAACCTGTCATATTTGATATAAACATTTTCTAAGTAGATAGTCCTTTTTCTCTCAATTTTATTGTGTTCCATTGTACAGGGGCATTTTTAAAAAGAATCTATGTGTATATTAGATTCTGTTGCTCTATTGATTCCTAGATGAGATAACATGGCAACTCAGCAGCAAAGTAGCTTTTGATAGTCACGATTCTTATTAAAAAATAGGGATAATATTGTATATTCCATAAGGTAGAAAACAGGGAAAAAATGAAATGAAATTCTTGAAACCACCAATGTAAATCCATCTTATTTTCTATTACTGTGAATAGATTTGGGAGGAGGGGTAGGTTTTACATCTTATTGATGGTGGTTGGAGGGAAAAAATTCTCTTGAGTTTCATCTGCTTTTTATTATGCCACTCTTCTATTTTTCAGTATAATAATAATAGTTATTGATTGCTTTAGATTTTCTAGGTACTCATGTCATCAACAAATCATCAGTTTAGCTTAGTTTATTTCCACATTTATGTCTCATTTCTTTTTCATGTCTTATTACAATACTTTTCAAAACAAATCTAGGCATTACTGGGAACTGTGGGCATCCAAGCACTTAGAAATTTTCTGTCCTTTGTGGAAGGGTTGTGGAATGGTATTTTGAGATATTGCCTTCCAACAGCTGTTTTCACTCCCTGTACTTTCCACCCCTTCAGCTGGCAGCAGCATTGCTTTGTTGAGGAAACTAGTATACCATAAAAACAGTTAAGAGCTATCTTGGTTTCAAAAGCCTGAGTTCTGAGGATCTCAGTCCAATGTTTACATCATAAACAAAATATTTGGAACATTGATAGAGTCTCACCCTCAAACTAGATTGATTCCCCAATCAGGAGAAAGGAAAGAAACACATCTGGCCCTTAAAAGGTGGTGATCCTTGGGGCGCCTGGGTGGCTCAGTGGGTTAAAGCCTCTGCCTTCGGCTCAGGTCATGATCCCAGGGTGCTGGGATCGAGCCCCACGTCGGGCTCTCTGCTCAGTGGGGAGCCTGTTTCCCCTTCTCTCTCTCTCTCTCTCTGCCTCCCTCTCTGCCTACTTGTGATCTCTGTCTGTCAAATAAATAAATAAATAAAATATTAAAAAAAAAAAAAGGTGGTGATCCTTGAAGAGGGGAGTGACAGAAACTCAAAATTGGATGGCAAAATCCAAGAGCAAATTACTGAGTAGAGATGAGGGTACCCACATAAGCCTTAAATTTCTCTGACTGGAGCCAACTGTTCTTTCTCCCAAACTCAGCACAGCCAGATTCCTGTTTGATGTTGGTCTACATGCTTCCAAGGTACCCTTCTGCAGCCTCGGGTACTGTGGAGAGAAACTTCTCCTCAATATCAGGACTTTGACATTGGGCAAATTCAAGGACAGAAGAATAAGAAACATAAACATTAAGGTCTTTCGTCGTTTAAGTCAGAAGTGTGAGGGGCTAAGTTCTCCTGACTCAGGGTTAGTGAAAGAAGTCATCAGTTCAAGGGTGAGGTCACTCACCAGCTCTGTGGTCCTTTTCCAGGAGCACATAACTTATAACCATCATCTGGAGAAAAATTCTATATTCCCCAAAGAGGATTTTTATAGAGCATTTTTAGATCCTTTGGAATTTACAAACCCTCCTCAAGTGATTTTATAAAACATTCACTAGAATTATAATTGTATTTATTTTTTAAAAACTCCAGTCATGTGCTGGAACAGAGTTAGGTTCTAGGAGGAGGTGAAGAAGAACACACACTTTTGTGCTCCGTCACACCCAGGCAATGTTTAGTTGTTACCCACTACACCAACAGCCAAGCTATTAGGGCCATACACCCTACTCTCATGGGTACACATAAGTAGTATCTACAGGAGGGAATGGGGCCTCACGTACAGATTGAGGCACATGGCTTCATTGGAATTCCTCCCACAATAGTCCCCAAACAAGCTCCCTTTACTCTCTGAGGTATTCAGGAGCTGTGGGTGGTGTAGGATTAAGCAGTGAATAACTTTATTTCCTACTCCTTACCCATGGCCCTCACAGAGGGCTGGAATGGTGGCTCCTCAGCTCACCGGGCCTCATAGGTGCCTGTGGGTCTGGACTATGGGCTAGCCTGTGGTTTGGGGTTTGTTCTGCTTTCTTTGTGAGCCAAACTTCCAACAATTCCTGTGCCCTGGGTGGTTACTATTGATTTATGCTGGCTTCAAAACAACAGACTGAGGCAGCAGAATGAATGTAAGCACAGTGGCATACTAATGCCGGGGCTGGGATACTTCCTTTGGTCTTGAGGAATAGTGCTTTATGAGTGCAGAACTGGCAGGCTCCCAATTAAGTATTTGATGACAATTAGAAGATTCACTTGTAAGATTTCAGAGGTTTCTGGGTCCTTTCCATCACTGGGTTTCCCTTTGTCATGGTCAAGTGGTAATTACTGAGCTCTGTTTCAATGCCCTGCGGGGCAGCCCTCTCCTCCCATCCTGGGCTCTCTTCTGACTTTCAGGGTCCTTCTTCCTTTTTGCAACTACAAAAATTGTATATATATTTTCTTCACTGTCTGTATAACTTTTCCCCAAAAATACACCCATGAAGAGAAGGAAAGTCCCAATGTCCTCTTACTTCCTCCATGTAACAGCCTCTCATTTCTCTGAGCTTTCACGATGCTCTCCCCTCAGTCTGTATGTGCTCCACATCCTCCCCATCTGAGCATTCCCAGATGGCCTGGGTCATTCACCTGCTTGTGAGATCACCACTGGTGCTGTTCAGATGACTTGCTCTGAGAACCTCCTGTAACACCTGTAAACCCCTTCCTCACAACCATTATAACACACAAGTGCCATTGTTTTAAATGTACAAACACCTTTGGCATTAGGAGTCACCAGGAAGACATAATAAGAATTATTAATCCTAGATTGTTCTTACACAGTAAGCAGAAGAAGTCCTTGTTCAGTCAAAACATTGTCATATGCCGGGGCACCTGGTAGCTCAGTCAGTTCAGTGGCTGCCTTCTGCTCAGGTCATGATTCCCTGCAGCCTGGCATCAAGTCCCGCAAAAGGCTCCCTGCTCAGCGGGGAGTCTGCTTCTCCCTCTACCTCAGCTGCTCCCCCTGCTTCAGCTCTCTTGTTCATGCTCTCTCTCTCTTTCAAATAAATAAATAAAATATTTTTAAAATAAAAAATTATCATATGCCCAAATATGAATTTCAGAACCAGAAAGAACTGACACTGGCCAGGTACCTAACTCTTTCCATCCACATTGTCTCATAGACCCTCCAATTCTGAAATTCATATATTCTGGAGTAATTATCCTAATTGCCCAATGTCTAAAATATTTGGAACTAAAGATACTGTCAAACTAAGACCTGGTATCTAAATAATAAAATGGCAGGACATGCAAAATGATGCCGGAAGTGCAGCCAGAAAGTGATGTACCTTCTTCCTGAGGATTAACACCTTTTAAACAGAATGGAAGAACTATTTTTAAAATATTTTTACAGTAGCAAACTTCATGCAGAACCTATTCAGGTACTGCAAAAAATTATTACAAGAAGAACATCTAGAAAAATATTTTTTTCAAACTTTTTTTTATGATAGCAATGACATTTACTTTCATAAAGCTATGACCCCCATGTCCTTATCACTCATGTACTCTATTCCTTCTAGTCCATCCTATTCTCCTCTATTTAATTCTTTAGGGGAATATTGGTTGTGAGTCCAGCCAAATGAAGTCTATACACAAGTTATGCCAATATCAGTTTCCTGATTTTGATGATGTCCTATGGTTATAGAAGAAGTTATCTTTGGGAGAAGCTGGGTGAAGCGGTACATGAGAATCTTTTGTAGCACTTTTGCAATGTATTGTTTGTCTTAAGTGAGTTTTAAAGAAGAATTTAAAAATACATGGGTTGTGAACACAGAATCGGCTTTTTTAACCCATTAATGAGTTCTATAATGAGCATAAGTATTGGTCCTCCAAGGTAGGTTTATACAAAATAAGTCTATTTATTTCTCATATTCAGGACTAACCAGTTTCATGGAATTGCATAAACAATAAAAATAAAAATAAATGGGGTGGTGGGGTTACATTATATGTTTAAATAAAAGAAACAAAAAAAATAAAATGAAATTACAGATACCTTATGATGAGAAGTGTGGAAAATTATATAGAAAAAACTATGAAACATTATACAAAAACCTATGAAACATTATACAAATTTTTAAAAATTCTCAAGACAAGGAAGTTTAGTATATACTACATAATTTTTAATTGTTTGGTTAATGCAAGGACTTAATTTTGTTCTTACATAAAACCAACCAGTTTTGGGGCGCCTGGGTGGCTCAGTGGGTTAAAGCCTCTCTGCCTTCGGCTCAGGTCATGATCCCAGGCTCCTGGGATCGAGCCCCACATGGGGCTCTCTGCTCAGCGGGGAGCCTGCTTCCTCCTCTCTCTCTGTCTGCCTCTGCCTACTTGTGATCTCTGTCAAATAAATAAATAAAATCTTTTAAAAAAAAAACACCAACCAGTTTTGAGGGGAACTTGATGAAATGATCCCAAAGTTCACCAAGTCAAATAAAGCAAAGATGAAGTCTAATGAAGTTCTTTAAAAAGAGTAATGAATCAGAAGAGGCAGTGATGTACTAAAGCTACATGTATCAGCTTGCAAGAGCATATTGTTAAATTTTCAGGAATTTTGTCATCTGACTGAGGTCATATTGGCTGCTTGGTCTCAATGGGAAAGTTAATTCCTTACGGGTGGCCATTTGGAAAGAAAATTATAGAAAACCTCCTGTCACCAAATACAACAAAAAATTTGGAGGAACAAAAAAGTAACATACTAAATGTGACAATTACTTTAAAATGTATAATAAAATTCAACATAATCAATTTTAATCAAATATTTGGCTCTGAGAGAATGTTCTGGATTTCAAATTAATGAAAAAAATAACAAAAGATAAAACATAGATATGCTGTTTAAAAACTTACAAGCTCTGGTTGACTACACTTTAATATAAAAAATAAAATATGATCTCCCTGATATGAGGAAGTGGAGATGCAACGGGGGTGGGAGTTAAGGTGGTAGGAAAAGTAAAAATGAAAGAAGATGGGATCGGGAGGGAGAAAAACCAAAAGAGACTCTTAATGTCATAAAACAAACTGAGGGGGGTGGGGGGAAGAGGGGTTGGGTGAGGGTGGTGGGGTTACATCATATGTTTAAATAAAGCTTAAATAAAGTAAAAAAAAAATTATAATAAAATAAAAAAAAATAAATCAAATAAATATAAATAAGCAAATAAACTTGCAAGTTCTGTTTGACCCAAATTTAAATGTTAATAACTCATTTACAAATGCACAATTAAAAAGTAAATTTAGGAAAACATTTGTAACAAATAGCACAGCAAAGCTTAATAATCCTAATGTATAAGTTACTTATACAAGTAATAGATAAGTAGAAGCACTGAAACTTCAATAGATAAATGGGGAAAAGCCATTAACAGAGAAGTCACAAGAGGCTAATACAATGTGGATAACAAGCGTGAACCCAGGGAGTCTGGTTAATCTTTAAAATGTACAAATTCTATACCTTTAAAACGTAACACTTGGAAAGGTACAGACAGAAATAATGAGGCTCAGCTCTCCAGCTGCACCACTATCTCTTCCTTTTCATTATCATCATCTCCCGACATCCGGTCACTCCCTATGGCTCCCCACAGGCACCTGTTCCTTCTGCTCCTTCTCTGGATCAACTACTAACATCATTCCCAAGTCTCCACAGAGATGTTCTACTCACTGAACATTATGGCTTTTTTGCTTCCTCAACCTCCTTATTTCTTCAGAACACTCTGCCCATATCCATTTCAGTCCACAATGTCCCTAAATACACTCTGGTTTTCCTGTAACAATGCCTCCTCTGAGGCCTCAAATGAAAAGGCCACAATGTCCTTTCTGCTCACTCAACAGTTCCTCAGAGCACCTGTGTCTTCCTCAATCATGACATTCAACCCACTGACCCTCCACCTTCTCTCAATCCTCTGTCCCCATCTCCCTCTACTCCAATTTAGATTCCATAGCCCCTCCTTCTCTCTTAAACCCTCTAAATTCCCAAGCTTCTATTTTCTCCCATCAAGCTTCCAGGCAAACCCAAAGGCATTAATGAAACTATCACTTTCTTCATGCCCATACAAAACCATGCTTGATTAGAAAAATCACACTGTACGCAAGTAAACATCACTATAAACACATGATCACCAACTACAACTCCCCAGTGAGCCAATTATGTTTTCATGACCAGCTTTTAAAATATTTTAATTATACTTCACAAATATCCAACTTGTCTGTCTGCCCTATTCAACCAATCGCTTTGCCTCAATCTTCACTGAGATTATTTAACTCAGCACATGATAACTCCTTCAAATTTCCAACATGAATTTCACAAAGTTATCTGCATGTAGACCTGTCCTCTCCTCCCACCCTCCTATTTTAAGAAAGTGCCCTTCCTCTTTTTTAAGACCAATTGCTAGCTCAGCACCTGGACCCACTCCTACATGGCCTCCTACCCTTGCCAAACCTTGCTTCATCAGCTACCTCCTTTTCTTTTTTTAATCAGACAAAATAGGCTTTATTGTTCTTTCTAATTTCAAGTTTTTATCTAAATTCTAGCTAGTTAACACACAATGTGATATTAATTTTAGGAGTAGAATTTAGTGATTCATCACTTCCATACAACACCCAGTGCTCATCACAAGTGTCCTCCCTAATCCCTATCACACCTCTGGCCCATGCTCCTCCCACCTCCCCTCCAGCATCTCTCGGTGTGTTCTCTACAAAGAAGAGTTTGTTTACGGTTTGTCTCCCCCCCCCCACCGCATTCATCTGTTTTGTTTCCTAAATCCCCCATAAGAATGAAATCATATGGTATTTGTCTCTCTGACATATTTCGCTTAGCATAATACACTCTAGTTCCACCCACATTGTTGCAAATGACAAGATTTTATTTCTATTTTATTGCTGAGTAATATTCCATCATATATATACACCTCACTTTCTTCTTGCCCCCCTCTCTCTCTCCATACACACACACACACACACACACATATAATGTATGTATGTATGCATGTGTATGTGTGTATATATATATACACACACATATATATAACATATATATATATATGTATATATATATATATATAACTTCTTCTTCATCCATTCATCAGTTCATCAGTCAATGGGCATTGGGGCTCTTTTCATGGTTTGGTATTATTGATAAACATCAAGGTGCAATGTGCCCCTTTGAATAAGTATTTTTGTATTCTTTGGGTAAATACCTAGTAGTACAATTGCTGGGTCATAGGGTAGTCCTATTTTTATTTTTTATTTTTTTAAAGATTTTTATTTATTTATTCATTTGACAGATAGAGATCACAAGTATGCAGAGATGCAGGTGGAGAGAGAGAGGAGGAAGCAGGCTCCCTGCTGAGCAGAGAGCCCGATGTGGGGCTCAATCCCAGGACCCTGAGATCATGACCTGAGCCGAAGGCAGAGGCTGAACCCATTGAGCCACCCAGGCACCCCAGGTAGCCCTATTTTTAACTGTTTGAGGAACCTCCATACTGTTTTCCAGAATGGCTGCACCAGTTTGCATTCCCACCAACAGTGTTAAGAGGGTTTCCATTTCTCCACATTCTCACCATATCTGTTGTTTCCCGTGTTGTTGATTTTACCAATTCGAACACACATGAGGTGATATCTCACTGGTGTTTTGATTTTATTTCCCTGATGATGAGTGATGTTGAGCATCTTTTTATGTGTCTGTTAGCCTTATGGATATCTCCTTTGGAAAAATGTCTATTCATATCTTGTGCCCATTTCTTAACTGGATTATTTGGTTTGGGGGTGCTAGGTTTGATAAGTTCTTTATAAAATTTTTATACTAACCTTTTATCTGGTATGTCATTTGCAAATATCTTCTCCCATTCTGTAGGCTGTCTTCTAGTTTTGTTCATTGTTTCCTTCCCTGTGTAGGAGCTTTTAATCTTGATGAAGTCCTAATAGTTCATTTTTGCTTTCATTTTCCTTGCCTTGGGAGACATAACTAGTAAGAACCTTGTTACAACTAAGGTCAAAGAGGCTCCTGCTTCATCAGTTACCTTCTACATCTCTGGTTATTATGTCTCCACCCTTTTCTAGCTTCTCCTTTGCTATCTAATAATGAAACTTTGGAACACATTAGGACTTTATTCCAGGCTCCTTTCTCATCTCACTCTACATTTGTTCCTAAGCAATCTCATCAATTTCCGTGATATGAAATACCATCTACACACTAATACATATCCCTACCACTCATATACTAATGACTGCTAAGTTTATTCCACCCCAGACCTCTTATCTGGATTCCAGACACATATATACTCAGCTGACTCCATAACTTTTCTCCTTGGCATTCTCAGACCAAATTCAGCACCTTCACACCTGAAGTCAAATCTTTTCCCTCAATTTTGCTTTCCCCACTGCATTCCCATTCATCATAAACATCTACTCTGCTGCCTATACCAGTAATTTGAAAATAATATTCAATTTATGCTTTTTTCTTTCACTTTCCAGAGATAATCACCTACTCTACCTCCTGAATATTACATATATAAATACTACCTCCTAAATATTACATATATATAACACATATATAAATATATAAGTTATATATATATATATACACATATGTGTGTGTGTATATATATCATTTCTGTCTGTATCTACGGCCACTTTAGCTCAACTTATCATTATTGCTCTACTGACACACTTCATCTCCAAACCATTTGGTACACATTCTGACTCGATTGTTCTCTTTAAAACACTAATGTGATAATGTTACTTCCATGCTAAAAATCAAGTCACCTGGTTCCCATAATTCTTAGATAAGGCTCTGGTTCTCATGACCTCTTCAGCCCACTTTTGTCCCCGGCTCCCTCCCTGCCTCACAGCACCCCATCACAATGTCAGTTTCCTGGTATGTCTCAGCAAGAAATTCTCCCTTTTCTTTCCAAGTGTTTGTCCATCTCATCCCTCCGCCTGGAATGCCCTTCTGTGCAACTGCCCTTTGCCAGGTTATCCTTACTCATCTTTATGTATCAGATGAAGTATAACTCTCTTAGGGAATCTTTTTGATTCCTCAAGACTAAGTCTGCTTGCCTTCTGAATCTCTCAGAGCAGTATCTGCTTCTCCTTTACATCATTCTCCATACACATAGTTAAGTGATTGACTCACCACTTGTTTTCTATTCACAAAGCATAAGATCCATGAGAACAAGAACTGGGTCCATCATCTCCCCACTTGATCTTAGTGTCTAGTACAATGGTTAGCCACCACAGCTTCCTTAAAATAGGTGTTGTTTGAATCAGCATACACTTGCCTATAACATTCAGAAATAATCTTACGGAGACTTCCAAATACTGTTAAGGGCAATAAAATATTTCCCATCGTACACTGCTCTCAGGAATATAATTTGTCACAACCCTTTTAGAAAATAATTTTTAATGATGTATTCCAAGTGTTACTTTTGAACTAGCAATTCCACTCCAAAGAAATAAGCCGAAGCATGGGAACAAAATCTTACACACAGATGTTTCTTGTCTCATTGTTTGTAATACTGAAAAATTATGAACAGCATAAATATTCAACAATAGTTAAGTAAATTAAGATTCAGCATCTAAGTAGCATGTTATTTCACTATTTTTAATTATGCATACAAAGAGTTTGCAGTAATTTGGGGCAATGCTTATTTTTTAAAACTTCTGGAAAACCAGTAGATAAAGTTATATAGATAGCATGTATTCAACTGTGTAAAAAAAGCATGTACAGAAAAAAAGAGTAAAACTATAAAAAAATAATAAGAGCCATTGTAAGGACAATGAGAATAATGTTAGCAACTATCACTTAGTGAGCATTTGCTGTGTGCCAAGCATTGCTGTGTTTTACACACACTGATTCATTGGATGCTCACAACAACCTTATTATCTCAATTAGGTTATAATTATCCCCATTTTTAAGATGAGGAAACTTAAATCTCAGAAAGATTAAGAAACCTGCCTAGAATCACCCACGATGTCCAATGACTGAGTCTGAACATTTTAAAATAATGAAAAGAGTCCCCCTTAGTAATCATCCCATTTCCTGGTGATAGGATTATAAGTGATTTTTTCCTGTGTTTTCCTATTTTCTTAATTGGATATTAATAACTCTAATAAGCAGAAAGAAAAGTCTCATCTAAAAAGAATATGTTATATATAATCTAAGTTGACTGAATTCTTAACACAGGATTAAGAAGAACCTGACCACATTCTTATTACCTACAGGATTGTCCCATATTTAGGACAATCTTCATGATAAAACAATCTCGGAAACAGAAGTATAAACTATTTCAGAAGCCCACTGTATCACCTTCCAGTATCTATTATCAGAAGTCCCAAGATCACTTGGTTGTTTTAGAAAAGTAACCCATGAGCGTCATGTGTAATCCAAAGTACAACCCAACCCCATCCTGTTACATACCCATCTTTACCAATGAACTGATCAGGTAAGATAGAGATGACATATATTTTATCAAGTCATTCTCATGGACATATAGGACAATACAGGATCTGGAGCAATGACACTTATTCATCAATCCAGGTGTTTTATTAATGTATAAATAGATTTAAAATTCCTCTTCTTGCCAGCATTCCATGTTAGCAGGAAAATGAAGATCCATTCACAGGATCTATGATAGCTACTCCTGAGTCAATTTAGGGTACAGGTGTGTGGGCTTCTTTGCTTAAGGAGAGATTGTCCTTCCAGCTGATCTCTTTATAACAGGCTTCCAGCAGAACTTTTAATAGTTTGAGAATAAAATCCATCCATATTGAGAACAATATATATTGGCCATCTCTCCAAGAAAATTCTTCTAGAGTTTTACCTTTACCTGAATGTCACATTAATGAAATCATACAATATAAAGCCTTTTCAGATTGGCTCCTTGCACTTATAAGATCCACCCATCTACGCTTGTGCATGGCTTGATAGTTCATTCCTTTTTATGGCTGAATAGTATTCTACTGTATGGCTACTCTATTATCAGTCAGTCCTGAACTAGGCCAACGCTGTCTTCTATCACTGCCCTCACCACTAGCACTAAAAGCATTTGGAACATTTTGTTTTGTTCATTTCAGAGGATCCTAATGTTATGGAAACCTGATTGTCTTCTGGCCACACCTTGTCACCACTTCTGGGCACAGATATAGCAATAGGAGAAGTGATCCTGAGCACCAGTGATCCAAGTCATGACAGAGCCATGCATTCCTATGCTCTATCACTCAAACACAATGTCCCTAACGCCCACTTGAGGAGAATGATGATGGTTAAAGTTGGAGAAATTTTCCACCTGACTTTTATAACAGAAATGTTTTAAGCTTCTCCTCCTGTCTATGATATAATTCAAAATTCTACAGCATTAAGAGTATCAGGCATTAAGAAAGATGATCAGGATCCAATATCCCCAGTGGCTTCCCACTTCAACAGGCAAATCTGATTGCAACTCAGGTAAGTACAGCTCGACCTGCAGCATAGCCTGCAGTCATGTGGTTGCCCTGTGTTCTCTTCCTCTTGAACGTCTCTGCTCCTTCACGCAACCCTCCTCATATGTGTCTTTCTGAATTTCCAAGTCTTTAACTCTAGCCCCAGCTATATCTGACCTTACAGCTATGGTCCCCATTACTATCTGACCCCCTTAGGCTGTCTCAATCCCCAATGTCTGTGTATAGTAGAAACCATCTGTACTGTTTGTCTGGAGTTTGAACATGACCTGTGATCTACAAACTGGGGCATCAGCAGCCATGTTTAGAATCCAGTCATTACTGATTAGGACAAGGGAAGGCCCCAGACCCCAAAAGAACTAAACATGTTCTCTTTCCTGAGGATTTTGGAATGTAAATTAAGATCAAGGATTAGAAGCTGACACTGAATGATATCAAATAAAGCACTTTAGACTAGGAGTGTTTTTCACATTGTAGAACACAGTATTTTTCATTAGATCGTGAAAAAAAATTAGTGCATAATGACTAGCACTTTTGACAAAAAAACTATATAGAATAAATATATGATATGAGAAAATATTATAGTGCATTGCACATAGTAAGGATACATATTATTTTGTGAAACTTTTTAAAAAAATTTTTAAAGATTTTATCTCTTTGACACAGAGAGAGAGAACACAAGTAGGCAGAGAGACAGGCAGAGAGAGAGGGGGAAGCAGGCTCCCCACTTAGCAAAGAGCCCAATGTGGGGCTCGATCCCAGGACCCTGAGATCATGACCTGAGTTGAAGGCAGAGACTTAACCCACTGAGCCACCCAGGCACCCTGTGAAACTTTTGTTTCAATTTTATAGGTGTGCTTTCTAGAGCAAACATAAAATGTAGTTCTTCCTGTGGGTCATGGTTAAAAAGGGTAAAAAGACCCTGATCTATAGAAAATGACCACAAACTCCAGATGCTACTTTCTCAAATCCTTGTTGTACAACAGTTCTTTAGTGTAAGGCTAAAAGGGGATAGTTAATCGAGCTTGCTTTGGTTCTATTATGGACCAAAATCACCTTAGCTAATACTTCTGAAGCAAGATTCTCCTTGGCTGAGCTCCATTCCAGGGTCTACCCCTTACCCAAGCACCTCTGCTGCTATAATGAAATTACATGATCTGTAGGGCTGCCCATTCCAGGTCATGAGTTAAGACAGGTTCTCCAAGGAGGTTATTCAGGAAATACCAGGGGTCTCATTGAACTATTTTCTAACCAAAAGGAGTAATCATCGGATGATGTGGAAGTGAGCAAAAGTTAGAAGAAAAGAAACAGCTTCTCCTAGAATATGTACATGTTAGGACATGCTCACAAGATCTTTCTGGATTCCTTCCCTAAGGACCTGGCCTTAACTTCTGTTTCATATTTAAATTCCCTTTACAAGGAGTAAATCGATATAAGAATGGGAATGCCTAGTGAAGTTATGGAATTGATACTAATTGGATTACTACTTAAGTCAAAAATCTCCCATCTCTGAAAATGACTTATAAATACATGTTTAGGACCCCTGGGTTTACATCTGTGCCAGATATATGACCCTGTTTCCTTGGTCGTAATACAGTGGTGCAGGGGCGAGCCACTGGTCATTAGTCCTTTTCTTTCCAAATTCTCAAACTGGAACTGAGAGATGTAGGTCACCAAGACAATCTTGACAGAGCCAGTTTTTAATAGAGAATAAAGAAAGAAATTCAAGGGCACCTGGGTGGCTCAGTGGGTTATAGCCTCTGCCTTCGGCTCAGGTCATGATCCCAGGGTCCTGGGATTGAGCCCCGCATCAGGCTCTCTGCTCAGCGGGAAGCCTGCTTCCTCCTCTCCCTCTACCTGCCTCTCTGCCCACTTGTGATCTCTGTCAAATAAATAAATAAAATCTTAAAAAAAAAATTAAGAAAGAAATTCAGGGATAGAGAGAGGACCCTAGCAACATGCAAGTCTCAGGTTCCAGTTGACTTAGGGTCTCGCTGTACTTCTGCTCTTCCCACAATTATATAAACAATACCCCAAGGGTCTCTCAGTGAATGCAACATCATACCTAAGCTTGGGAAGTCACCCTGTGCCACTCTAACTAATGGTAATCCACTGCTGCATTTGTCTTATTGCCTCTGAATTTGTTTAAGCCCTACAGGAAATAATCACTTTAAGGAACAAACTGACCCCAAAAATAAGTTTTACTACAAAATGGTATTTTCTTGGGAGATTCCACAAAGAGTTTTCCTAGAGACTCTTAGTAAGAAGCTAATTCAAGTTGGGTCTCTGTCACTTCAGAAAAATATTCTGATTATATTATAGTGACCTGTCCAATGCCTTTCTAAAAACAAATCTGTACCAAAGCTCAGAAAATCTCAGCAAGCCAGATATCAAAGGACATGCAAATAATCAGCAGTACTAAATGCCATGTAGTATGGTGGGCTGCTCCAGGATTCACTTTATTTTTTTTTAATTTAATTAAATTTAATTTTTTTCAGTGTTCCAAAATTAATTGTTTATGCACCATACCCAGTGCTCCATGCAATATATGCAGAACTCACTTTAAAATAAGGAAACTGAGGCGCTCCTGGGTGGCTCAGTCGGCTGAGCATCGACTCTTGATTTTGGCTCAAAGTCTTGGGACTGAGCTCCATGTTGGGCTCTGTGCTCTGTGAGAATCTCTACCTGATATTCTCTCTCTCCCTCTGTCCCTTCCCCCCACCCAAATAAATAATAGATCTTAAAAAAAAAAAAAAGGAAACTGAGATTCTAAGGCAAGATTTTTGGGGGCACTCAGATGCTAAATGGCTGAGGTGGGAGTAGAATGCAGATCTGTTTTGAAATCAAAGCACAGGGGGTTTTGCCCCCAGTCACTCCTGGATGTCTGCTGACAGGACAACCTTACCAAGGACAGTTCCTGGCTGCCTCACGAGCAGGTTGCCTTGTCACTTAACTGAAAAGGTAAGGTAATGCAGGCTCACTCACAGAATCTTCCAAGGGAAGACAGCTTTTATCACGGTTGGTCTTGATTGGGCCCCAGGCTGCTGGAGCTGTTCATAATGACTCCCAGTTAGAACCATTACTGCATGATGAGGTGTTTAATTTATAATGTGAATCGGGGGGGCATGCTGAATAAACCAAGAAGTATTTACAAGGTTCTTTCCAAGCCTACAGTGCCTACCAGCTCTTCTTAGTCCCCATTCCGCCACCCCCCTGAGTACATGTTTCCGTGGAAACGGATGCCTGGTGCTCTGAAAAGGTAATTTCAGTTGTGACTGGATCTGCAGATGAAACCCCTGATGCCTGTGGAGGCAGCAGCAGAAATGCCGGCTTCGGAGAGTTGCTCCTGGTGGGTCGTGAAGCCAGGCCTTGGGGTGCAGTGGGGTCAGGAACTGGAGCCCTAAATGAAATGGGTGATGAACCAAATTCAACAGTAATGTGCCTCCATCCTTGAGAACAGCTAAGGGCATGCTCTCCCAGTCTCCTTGTGGTTTATGGACTTGCAAACCCTGAAACTTTCAATTATGGTTCCATTGGCACTTCCCTCATCTTTTCCCCAGAAGTTTCAGTGCTGCATCCACACTGTCTCCATATGTGCCATCCATCGGGCACAAGGCATGATTGAGGAGGGGACCATGAGCCTCATTCTCCCTAGTGTCCATCTCCCTATTCCCAGATTTCACTGTCGCAGGACACTTCCTGTCTGACAGAGTTTATGAGGTTTGGCCTGGGCTTAAACTGCAGCTCTTTTCACTGGTTGAGACAGAAAGCTGCTTGGAGGGAAGCTATAGCAGTGTTAGAGGATTGAAGACAGGAGGGAAGTGGGCCTATTGGAGCAAAGGCGATCACACCAAGCAGGGATATCTCCCTGAGAACTCTCTCCTGTCTCTCACTCTCTGGCACCTTCCAGCTTTTGTTTGTGTTGGAGCCATAATGCCTGGGACCCCTGGAACCTACCTCTCCCAGTGAACCATACTGATCTAGATGTCACTATCAGATCTCTGGGTCTTAGTTCCTTCCTGAAGCCTTACCAGAGGCTAGCCTTACAAATGGAGCAGCAACATTGTTCCCACTCACTCTTATTCCGATGCACCTAAATATTTGTTCTGCCAGTCTGCAAGGCTCAGTCTCGGGCAGACAAGGTCTCTTAATAGAGCTACTTACAAGCTTGAATGGTTCTCAGTCTCTAAGTCATAGACTGCATTCCAGCTACTGGAGCCACCCTCAGAAAGTTTGAGGAAAGAGCATGTATGTCATATGCTGGTAGGCAATTGTGGGGAAGGGACAAAGACACAACCACCACTGGCAACTGAGACCTCCTAAGGTAAGTTCCCAGACCTCCCTTTAATTTATTGTACTACTTCTCTACCTTTCTCTTGGTTCTAACTCTTTCTTCTCTCTTCTCTTTACTCTGCTTCTCACTCTTCTCCCTTTCCTTCTTGCCATCTCTCCTTTTGTCATCCTTTCCCATACTGTCCCTATCCCTGTCACTTGCCCTTGCTCTGGCTTTGAATTTTTCTGACTCCTTCTATCTCCCACTTTTCCTTGTCTCCTGGCTATAGGCCTTCCTCCAGAAACCTGGCAGAGGCCTGCAGAACCCCACCTGTTGGCTGAGTTCCCATCTATCCTTCATACCCAAGGAAGAAAAAAAGTCATCTCCCATGAGCAGCTCATAGTCCAGGGGCCCACAGATACCCCTGTGCTAAGGGAAGCTGGACACCTCCAGGCTCACAGCAGAGTGCCCTAGAGATGCTCACCGTACTCCTGAGAGAGGTCCATCCTAGAAAGACCAGGCCATGACAGCTCGACCCACAGGAGGAGTCTCAGGCAGCTGATGCCCCCTTGCCCCCTCACAGTACCCCCACTGCTTACCACTTAATGCCAGTCTTTCAGGTGCTGTCACAAAGCTATCACATAGTCCTTGTCCCATCCCAATTTTCCTGTGGCCAGCAAGATGGAGAGGATGACTGCTTACCTCCCTGTGAGCCTGACTAGACCTATTTACAGGCTAATTCCCCAAAGACTCTAAGGAGAGCTGTGATCTTAGAAGAGGCCCGTGTAATTATTCATGTGGGACCACCTACATGGGGGCCGTTGACCATGGCTCTTGGCCTTCCCTCTCACATGTAATTTAAACAGAGGCATTTTCTTTTCTCTGTTGAATTAGAGCTCAAGGAAATGACCTTCTGTCAGCACTGACCATGAGGAGCCCTGGGGGTAAAGGGAGCCCAGCCCTGGTTTGGGTATTGTTATGATTTCCTCTCAGCACCAGGGATAGCATCTAGGTGCAGCAAGGCCCAGCCTGGGGCCAGCATTTTTCCAGCCTTGCTTGACTTCCCAAAGAGACCCTCCAGATCAAGAGCCATGTTAAAGGAGAAAGGCATATGGTAAGAGCCATCAAACTTTTCCAATCACAGATGTGGAAATCCAGCTGGGAGGGACTGGGGGGAAGTCCAGACAAACAGAGCCCTCCCTCAACTCCCAGTTCTCAAACCTTGCCCTCTGAGTTGCCACTCCAGAAGACATATCTTGACAACCCTTAAGATAACTGTGGACAGGTGTGCATATATTTATGTGCATGCATTTTTCTGTGTTCCTGAGGGTAGTGTTTGGGCACATGTTCACTTGCAGGGTTTTTTTTTTTGTTTGTTTGTCTGTTTGCTTGTTTTTGGAGGATTTCTAAGATTCAATTAGATGAAGACTGCTATGAAGCACTCACCATAGAGCTTGAGTAATAATTTGTCTCCTTCCTCCTTCACTCTCTTTGATCTCTTCTTTAGAAGTTGGAAGAGGGTTGCTTTATAAACTCTTTTCTATCTTATAATTGTTGTCATTATTTAAATAACCACAATAAGTTGAAATAAAGAGTACTTTACCTCCCTGTTTCCCAACACGGGAGGAGAGCAGCAGAACAGAAGTAATTGGAAAGTAGAAAAATTATTTCTTATTCAGTAAGATAGCTGTATCCACTCAAACTTTTTTCTTTTCTTTTTTTAAGTCTCTATACCAAAAAAAGGTTGTTTTATAGGATTTTATGTAGAAGGGAAATAATAGAAAAATTCTATAGAAATCATTGACAAGCTTATTTTGTTTGTTCCAAGAAGCAGGCAGTTTTCCTGTCAGATACCATAGAGAGTGAGTGCTTTGAATATACTCCTTTGGATATAGTGAGCAATTTTCAACAGCCATTATTTAAAATATTTATGAAAAAAATTGGGAGAAAGTTGTCTCCCAAAAAGTGCGTAGGTAAGTATCAAAATACCTATCTCTGGAGGGTGGGTCTAATACTAAAAAAAATTAAAATAAATAAATAAATAAATAAATATTTCAAAACAATTGAAAGGCCTGCATTAAAACTATAAAGGAGATCCATAATAAAAAGTGCTCTAAGAATATATAAGTGAAATTAAAACAAAAGAGTAGTTTCACCTTTGTTATACACATCCTCTTTAGGTCAGTTTGGTGGTCAGAGAAGGCTTGGCATATCTATGAAATACAGTCAGAATTTGACACTTAAGTCAAAACCAGAATTTAGACTCTGATTCTTCTATCTTTTTTTAATACCATGCTCCGAAAAGTAACTGATTAGCACAAATATTGATGTGCATTTATGCTAAGGGCTGACCATATACCAGACACTGTGCCTTAATTGAATTCTCACAGCAACACTGGAGGTAGGTATCATACCTCCATTTCATAGATGAGGAAACTGAGGTTCAATAATTTGTTCAAGGTAACAGAGTACGAAGCAGGGTTGGTACTGGAACCCATGACCATCTGACCCAGAGTCTAAGCCATCAAATTACACTCTTGTATTTGGAATATCACTGTAGCTACCTTCAGCGGATGAGTGGAAGGCAGGCTATCTCTCAGGCCCAGCCACGCATCTAATGCCCAAGACTCTGTTTCCTGGACTGATGAAACTGGTCCTTGAGACAGGGACTATACATTATGGTTCTGAGAGAGGAACATGCCTGTTTGTTGTTTCTACAATTCCCAGGACCTCCTTACTCCCCACTTCCTATCCCTTCTGCCCTCCTCAGTTCTGCAACACCACCTCTCAAGGTTTCCCGGAGCCAGGAGGAAGTCATCTAGTGAAGCTGAGGGTCAGGGGGTAAATCTCAAATATTCACTTGGAGTTGTAGATGGAGGGAAACACAGCTGCAGACAGGGGGAACGGTGCTGCCTTTGGCAACTCAGAGGTTTGAGAAGGAAATGGAGAGAGTGCTTTCTAATATAGTTTCTAATGCCTTTATTTCCTCCTGGAATTACAAAGAGGATGTTCATGTTGGAACAACACCCCAAGAGACCATTTTTGTTCAATTTTTTCAACTCTCAGGTTGAAGGTGAGGCTCAGAGGCCAAGTGAACTCCTGGGGAGGCAAAGCAGGTAAACAGATCACAGGTGGTTACACAGCACGGAGGTGGCAAAGCAGAGACACAGTGAGGAAGTGGGTACCTGCTCCCCAGCTGAGCACGTGATGCCGCCTGCAGGCCCAGCCGTGGCCTCCGTGATGGTTAGTTTATGTGTCAATTTGATGGGGCTACAGCTTGCCCCAGTATCTGGTTAAATATTATTCCTGGGTGTGTCTGTGAAGGCATTTCTGGAAGAGATTAGCATGTGTGGCAGACCGAGTAGAGCAGATGTCCCTCCCCAGTGTGCTCGGACATTATCCAACCTGCTGAGGGCCTGACTAGAACAGAAAGGCTGAGGAAGGTTAGATTCTCTCTCTACCTAACCATGTGAACTGGGACAGTGATCTTCTGCCTTCAGCACTATAGGTTCTCACTGGAATCTACATACACCTCAGCCCTCCAGCTCTCAAGCATTCGAACTACATACCAGCTTTCCTAGCTCCCCTGCTCAGAGATGGCAGATCATATGATTTCTGGGTCCTCATAATCACCTGAACCAACTCCTTACAATAAATTTCATTTCTTGAAATTAACCTCCTATTGGTTATGTTTCTCTGTAGAGCCCTAATACAGGTAACTTCACTGTTTTCCCACTCTCTCAGAATATATTCGAGAGACCACCTGGCACTGGTTTCAGCAAAAAGAGAAGTTTATTGGAGGCTTCCAGTGGTTTGCCAACCTGAATTTAAAGAAAACTTCAGGGCACCTGGGTGGCTCAGTGGTTTAAAGCCTCTGCCTTTGGCTTGGGTCATGATCCCAGGGTCCTGGGATCAAGCCCTGCATTGAGCTCTCTGCTCAGAAGGGAGCCTGCTTCCTCTTCTCTCTCTCTCTCTCTCTCTGTCCTACTTGTGATTTCTGCCAAATAAATAAAATTTTAAAAAAAGAAGAAGACTCCAGTAACCAAGTTTTGGGGAGACAATATTCTGGATCATTTCAGCCTGAGATACAGAACTAGGAACTCAAATATCACCAGGATTCCTTTCACCCATCCCTTATCTCTGCTTCTTGGAGCACGGGCTCTAGTCTCTCCTTTACAGAGCTGATTTCTAGGTTGGGCAAGGGACAGAGCTGCTGGTAGTTCCACATCTACACCAAAACAAAACAAAACAAACAAACAAAAAAAAACAAAGAAAACAAAACAAAAAACAGCCATTTCCAGAAGGATACTGGATGGTCTATATGTCACCTGCCCAGCCCTGTGTGTAAGGAGGTCGGAATATTATGACAGTCATCCTTCATTAGACCCACATCATAAGACTGAGAAAGAATCAATTACTCCAAAAACAGGGATGTTTGAACAGAAAGAGGTTCTTCCCCACTCTCTCTGTGCCATGTGTATGCAAATGGAGGAATAGAGCACCCAACAGTGGCTATAATTGGGTAGGGCCTTGACATAAACTTAGAAACTGCACATTGGACTTGTTCATGTTATAACCTTTCATAGAACAATCTGAAAGTTTATTTTCAGGAAAAATATGTGCATGTGCTGGCCTGAATTCCAAGGATAAATGTCCACGCCAAAATGGTGAGTTGGTTTCCATATGAGCATTGAGACAAAAGATGAGGCCACAGTTGTCCTAGGATTAGTACTGGATGGGGGTAAAATGTTAGGTATGAGGGGTAACAGAGAATTTACTACTCAATTAAAAATTGGTGGAGTCCTAGAGCCAGAGTTGCCTTGGAAGTCAGTTTAAACCCTCTATTTCCCAGATGAGAGAACTGCAGGCCAAAAAGAGGAAGCAACTTATCAAAAAATGCACAGATAAGTATTTGGAAGGCTTAGGACTAGAAGTCAAAAATTCCAGAGCCCAGAACTGTGTTCTTTCCCTGAAGTGTCTCCCTATGAAGGTCCATTATTCTGAGCCACCCAACTTTAGATGCTTTTTTTTCCCAATCCCTTGAGATAGAACTGGGAAGAAAAATCAATAACCCTCCTCCTCTCTCTAAATCTCCCTATAATTTCCCAGGATCATGGGACCCTGGCAGCGCATGCTTATGGTAGAACTGGAGAAGGAGAGAAGGAGTAGCACTCTGCTGTCCCACCCCCAGAATGGGTGGGGCTTCCTACCTTCCAAGGCAGCTCCCAGACAGTGACAAGTCACTTGTGCACCCAGCCCTGACCCCTCTGTGGCTGTTCTCTCACAGTGAAGGGAAAGAAGGTGGAGGCAGGAAAAAAATGTGGGAAGAAAGGAAAAGGAGAAACAAATAGTAAGGGAAAATGTGGGAGATAGAGAGGGATCATGGAGCGGGATCAAGTGGAAGAGGAAGAAAGAGAAGAAGAAAAAGAAAGACAGAAAGAGACAGAGAGACATGGATGGCCACACACACAGGAAAAGACCAAAGCTGACAATGAGTCAGAGGTAAGGAGCACCCAGTGGGGAGTCTGCTCCTCCTTCTCCCTTTCCCTCTCTGCCTCCACCTGATTGTGTGAGTTCTCACTCTTAAATAAATAAATAAAATCTTAAAAAAAAAAAAAAAAAAAAAAAAAGAAGAAGTAAGGACCACAGAGAGGATGTGAGTTATAGAATCATGACTCTGCTGAGGATAAAAGCCTTTGTTTCTGACTGACCAGGAGGATAAACACCAATAGTCCTCTGCAGAAGGAGAATGAGCTGAGAATGAGTTTAGCCTACTTTCCTTCCATGGATCATCCAATTATAGCTGTTTACTCACATTTAGAGTGGCTCTGCAGCCAGAAGCTGAGAGTGATACAAAGTCACTACCCTATCATGCTTGCCCAGAGGCCCTGAGACTAACTAAGGAAAGCTTCATGCAGTAAATGACCACTGATTGAGGAGAATCATTCATCCAATTTACATTTACCCTTCCAGTTGGCAACAACAACATCATCATCATCATCATCATTATTTCCCTCCTCCTTCATGAATTCCTCTTCCTCTTCCTCTTTCATTACCAACATCACCATCATCACCACCATTATCATCATCATTATCTTCAAAGCAGCTATTCTTTCTTGAGTGCCTACTATGTGCTGGCACAGTATTAAGTCTACTGTGTATGCCATATCTAATCTGGACAATTGTGTGGAGGCCTATTTATATCCTAATTTCGTACAACAAAGTCAAACAATCAGAAAGGTTAAATAACTTTTCTGAGAACAAATAGTCACTGAATGTCAGAATGAAGCCTCATACCCATGGAGCCTTTTCTATTCCAAAGACCCTAGAATGAGCTCTACAAAGGAACAAGGAACCTGCAGCACCTTGTCCAGAACCCTTCATCACTGCAACAGTCTACCCATTTCAGATTCAGGGGCATTGCTAAATATCAAAAGGAACACTATGCCCAACAGATTAATTGCCTTTTAGAAAAGTCTGAATGAATCTAATTCTGTTGAGTATGTATATTCTTTGCACTGGGAGCCCACATGCTTTCCCAGGCCCCAATTTACTCTTACCTTCATTCATTCAGCAAATATTTGTGGAGTGCCTGCTTTGTATCTGACACTATTCTAGGTGTTTAGAATATATGTATGAACCAATTCGACAGAGCTTAAAGTCTAGTGAAGGGAGATCAAATACAAACAAATAAAGAGATCAATATGCAATATAAATACACATAAGAATAATTGAACTAAATGTAGATGGACAAAAAAGTAAAAGGAGAGAAAACAATGGAATATACTATTTCAGAAACTGTGGTCCCTGAAAGCTCTCTTAAGATGGGATATTTAAGAAGAAGCCTAAATTAAGTGAGCAGCTGAGCTATGACTATATCTGAGAGAAGATCAGTCCAGGCAGAGAGAAGAACAAGTTCAAAGTCCCAGGGGCAGAAGAATCCTGTTTGTGTTCAAGGGATGGTAAGGAAGTCAATGCTGCTGGAGAGAAGATGAGAGTCAAGAGGATGAGGAAGACCCAGCAATGAAAAAGCACCAATGACGCAGAAGGAAGCCAGAGAGTACAATTTCTTGGAAACCAGAAAGAAAAAGGGTTTCAAGGAAAGAGGGATCAAAACTTTCTCCAATGATGTTAAATGCCCAGATCTCATTCTTTTCACCTGGGCCTCTAAGAGTCCAGCTAAGCAGTCAGGTCATGTGATAGCCTAGGTGAGAAATGGAGTTTCTATAATATGACTCTCCTGACATCAGGCCTTTGAGTTTGACTCTGAAAAAAATGTCAGTCTTGAGAAACTGAAGGACAAAATTCTCCAGGCCTTGGATATTTCTTCAGGGCATCCACTACTCCTAGAACAAGGAATGTGCCTATATGGCACATGATTAGCTAAAAATCAAAGATCCTGTGGCCAGAGTGAACCACAGCCCCAAGTTGCTTGGAATTCAGAATACAAAAATGTCCCAGTGTTATTTAAAAATACTGTGGTTTGTTAAACAACATACATGGAATCAAAAAGTGGGCCAAGTCTAAAATCTGGAATGTACTCCCTACTTCCACAGGCTTTCTCTATCCCTTCCAAGTCATGGACCCTGCTCCAGGTCTATCACCTACAAATAACTGGGTAGAGTTAACTGACTTCAACATGGATGTTAGGACCTAAGACTAGCTATAATACTATAAAGATAGCTGTTATTTTCCTCTTCCTGGTTTTAGCTCTTCCTTGAATAAGTTTCTTGGTTCTAAACTAACAGGAATAGGAGCTTCAATGAAAATTCTGAAGAATATAACTTCTATAAATGACCTCATTTCATAATATTACCACCACTACAAAATCAATGCACAGAAATCAGATGCATTTCTATATACTAACAATGTGACTGAAGAAAGAAAAATTAAGGAATGATCCCATTTACAATTGCACCAAAACCCATAAGATATCTAGGAATAAACCTAACCAAAAAGATAGAAATTACAAACCAAAGAGATCTAGAAATTACAGAACAGTTATGAAAGAAATTGAGGAAGACACAAAGAGATTCCATGCACATGGATCAGAAGAATAAACATTTAAAAACATCTGGGCTGCCCACAGAAATCTACACATTCAATGCAATCCCTATCAAAATACCATTGACATTTTTCACAGAGCTGGAACGAACAATCCTAGAATTTGTACAGAACCAGAAAAGACCCCTATAGCCAGGGGAATGTTGAAAAAGAAAACCAAAGCTGGGGGTATCACAGTGCCTGACTTCAAGCTCTATTACAAAGCTGTGATCATCAAGACAGCATGGTATTATTACAAAAACAGACATATAGGTTACTGAAGCAGAATAGAAAGCCCAGAAATGGACCCTCAACTTTATGGTCAACTGATCTTCAACAAAGCAGGAAAGAATATACAAAGGATACAGGTTTTCAATAAATGATGCTGGATAAATTGGACACCCACATGCAGAAGATAAACTCAAAATGGATGAAAGACCTAAATGTGAGACAGGAATCCATCAAAATCCTAGAAGACAACATAGGCAGCAACCACTTCAACCTCGGCCTCAGCAACTTCTTGCAAGACACATCTCTAAAGGCAAGTGAAACAAAAGCAAATGAACTATTGGGACTTCATCAAGATAAAAAGCTTCTGCACAGCAAGGGAAACAGTCAAAAACTAAAAGGCAACCCACAGAATGGGAGAAGATATTTGCAAATGGCATAACATATAAAGGGCTGGTATCCAAGATCTATAAAGAATTTATCAAACTCAACACCCCACAAACTGAATAATCCAGTCAAGAATTGGGCAGAAGACATGAGCATTTTTCCAAAGAAGACACATGAAGGGCCAACAGACACATGAAAAAATGCTCCACATCAATACAAATCAAAACCACAATGAGATACTACCTTAAACCAGTTAGAATGGCTAAAATTAACAAGACAGGGAACAGCAAATGTTGGTGAGGATGTGGAGAAAGGGGTAGCCTCTAACACTGTTGGCAGATGCAAGCTGGTACAGAACTCTAGTTCCTCAGGAAGTTAAAAGTAGAGCTACCTTGTGACCTAGCTATTGCACTATTGGGTATTTACTCCAAAGATACAGATGTAGTGAAATGAAAGGGCACCTACACCCCAATGTTCATAGCAACAATGTCCACAATAGCCAAACTGTAGAAGGAGCTGAGATGTCCTTTAACAGATGAGTGGATAAAGAAACTGTGGTTCATAGACATTATGGAATATTACTCAGCTATCAGAAAGGATGAATACCTACTATTTACATCGATGTGGATGCAACTGGAGGGTATTATGTTAAGTCAATCAGAGAAAGACAATTACCATATGGTTTCATTCATATGTGGGATATAAGAAATAGCTCAGAGGATCACAGGGGAAGGGAGGGGAAACTGAATGGGAAGAAATCATAGAGGAAACCAAATCATGAGAGACTCTTGACTGTGGGAAACAAACTGAGGGTTGTGGAAAGGGAGGTGGGTTGGGGGATGGGGTAACTGGGTGATGGGCATTAAAGAGGGCATGTAATGTGATGAGAACTGGATGTTATAAGCAGCTAATGAGTCATTGAACACTACACCAAAAACTAATAATGTACTATATATTGGCTAACTGAATTTAAATTTAAAAAAATAATAATTTTTTAAAAAGAAATATAACCACCACTTACAGAGGGTTTATGGGGGGAGGAGCACACTTGCTTTACTGGAACCAACTGGACCAACCTCAAACTAGGACATGTGAGCTTGGCTGAGTACCTATCCTTAAGAGACCAAGACTCCCCTAACTTGCACCCTCCATGGACATCTAGGATGTGTTTCTTATTATAAACTGGAGCCAACTGCTTCATCTTTCTCTACCTCCAATGTCTCAAAAACTCCCAGTTTTCACCTACGACAACCAACTGGTAGAACTCAACAGATTTTGAGTTCCCCTAAAAAGTCCAAACAAACAAAAGAATTTGCAAACTAGATAGATGCACCCTAGGCTATGCTGTAGGACAGAGGAGAGAAGATTTACATCACAGATCCTACAACAAAAAGCTTCAAAATCCCTGTGGGCATTTCTGTCCTCCCAAGTTCTGGACTTCCTAAACCTTGGGCCCATACCCTGGCCCACCCATGCCACCCTGGCTTCTCCTCCCCTACTTCAGGCTCTTGTTTCTTCAATCTTATCCTTGTCTTCTGCATAGAAGTCCAGCAACTGCCTTTTTTTTTTTTTTTCAAGAGTTGTTTTAGGTTCACAGCTAAACTGCGGGGAAGGTACAGAGATTTGCTACATACACTCTTTCCCCAACACATGCACAGCCTTCCTCATTATCAATATTTCCAACTTGTTTGGTACAGTTGCTACAATCTATGAACTTACATTAACACACCATAACCACCCAAAGTCCATAGTTTAATTAGGAGTCACTCATCATGTTGTAAGTTCTTGTGGGTTTAGACAAATATCTAATGACATGTATCCATATAATTATAGTATCATACAGAGTACTATCCATATAATTATAGTATCATACAGAATACAGAGGATTTAAAAATCCTCTATGTTCTACCTATTCATCTCTTCCCTCAGCCCCCTCCCAAACCCTGGCAACCATGGATATTTTTACTGTCTCCCTAGTTTTGTCTTTCCCAAAATGTCATATAATTGGACTCATACTGTACATGGCCTTTTCAGGTTGGTTTCCTTCACTTAATAATATGTATTTAAGTTCCTCCATGTCTTTTCATGGCTTGATAGCTCTTTTTTTCATTTTCTTTCTTTCTTTTTTTAAACACTAAATGACATTCCATTGTCTGGATATACCACAGTTTATCTATTCACTCACCTAATGAAAGATATCTTGGTTGCCTCTACATTTTAGCATTTTTTAATAAAGCTGCTATAAATATCGGCATGCAGGGTTTTTTGTGGACATAAGTTTCAACCCCTTTGGGCAAGTATCAAGGAATATAATTGCTGGATTAAATGCTAAGAGTATGTTTAGTTTGGGGGAGCCTCAGTGACACAGTTGGTTAAGCCACTGACTTGATTTTGATTCTGGTGGTGATCTTGGAGTCATGGGATATAGCTCTGTGTGTGGCTCTGTGCACAGCGTGAGTTCCCTTGGGACTCTTTCTCCCTCTCCCTCTGCACCTCCCAGTTGTGTGCTCTCTTTTTCTCCCTCTCTATCTCTCACTCACTCAAAATAAATAAGTAAGTCTTTTTTGCCAAACTGTTTTCCAAAATGGTATGCCATTTTGCATCCCCACCCACCATGTATGAGAGTTCCCATTGCTAAATATCTTCACCAGCATTTGGTGTTGTCAGTGTTCTGGATTGTGGCCATTATAAAAGGTGTATAGAAGTATCTCATCACTGTTTTCATGTGCATTTTCCTGATGACCTAGGATGTATTTTCATAAGCTTATTTATCACATATCTTGTCAGGCAACCAGTGGGTTTTTCCGTTTTGGTTTGTTTTTTGTTTTGTTTTGTTTTGTTTTGTTTTATGTAACTTGAGCATGTTCTTGAGGAGCTGTCTCCAGCTCCAGACACATAGGATATCTTCTTTTCTCATTATAACCAAAGACCACTTCTTCCCTTCTGAATCTATGTGTTCACCTAAGATTCACATCTAAACAGCATCGCCTTTATCTCCTCCAGTCATAACCCAAGGACCTAGGAGACAGTCATTATTTACTACAATTGTTAAGGTTATTTGTAACATAATCTTGCTCACTAACAAGAATAGCTACCATACATTGGGTACCAGCTATGTGCTAGGCACTCTGCTAGTCATTTACAGTCCATAATGTTTTGTCACCTTTACAAAAGCTGCAGGATGTAATTTCTATCATTCCCACTTTATAGTTGAGGGATCTGAGGCCATACTGCTAATTAGAGGCAGAGCCCATTGTTCTGAGCACACTGTTTCTGGAAAAATAAGTATTGAAGCTTCATGCCCCTCCTCACCTTTCAGTGGTCCAGAAGCATTCTGTTCACCCCTCAAAGAGATCAGGAAATATCTCCCCCTGTCCTAACATTCATAGGGACAGATCTCTTGGCTCTGGAAGGCAACCTTTGCTACTTCAAAGCTCCTGGGTTCTATGCAATGAAACAAGTTTCTCACTGTTATTTTTTGAGTCCATTTTTTAAAAATTATAGACCAGAGGTACTGTGTGTTCCATGAACAATCATCTTACTGACATGTTATTCTGAAGCTTGACTTCATTCACCACGACACATGCTGGTTATGAAATATACAAGCAGAGTCGTAGTGAAGCGAGGCCGGGGAAGGATTAAATTGGAATCTGAACTAATGCCAGCTAAGAGACCCTACCTCTACTTTATTATTATTATTATGTTTAATAAACAATCACTCAAGCTCCACGGAAAGGGAAACAATCAGAGGCACAACAGGGGAGCAATAAAAGAAATGCTTTAAACCCTGAATAAAAACATGTTTGTTCAAATCCAGAGCTGGTCTTCTTTTTTTTAATTCAAACTGAATGCAGCGAACTGTTGAACACCTTAGAGGTATGGAGAAGCATGAAAGTGGAGCGAGAGTTTGCAGAGAGGAGGCAGGGGCCCATTCCTCTCTTCCTCCCTGCAGAGTCCTGGCTCCAGAAAGGAAGACATTTGGGCTTCAAGGAGGAAGTTGGAGCATAGGTCCAACAGTATCACCACTGGATGAATTGAACTGATAGCTCTTCGTTGCCTCCCAAAAACTTTGAAATACTCTGATCTCCCATGAGGAAAATGAGCATAATCTACCCAGAACTAAAGAGATTTGCAGGAGCACCTGAAAGAACGATGTCACCTCAACTGAAGAAGGCAGACATGGGCCCAGACCTCAAAGCAAAGCCTAGTGGAAGGGGAAGCCATTAGTGCCAAAATACCAATATATCTGAGGAAAACTGTGTGTGTGGAAAGAAGTTTGTTTCCATGAAACTTAGATAAAGAGAAATCATGAGCAACAATGTGTTAACTTTCCTCAGTACTGCCTGGTAGACAGAGTACCCCTAGTGCATGAGTCATCTTTGCTCACTGGAGAGATTGCTCTCCACTGTGTGTAAGTGACATTGAGGCAGACCTAACCAGACACCACCTGTGCTATGACTTTGCAGTTTTCCAGCCACATCCCAGAGGTGACTGTATTAACCAGGGTCCCACCAAAAGAGCACAGCACACTCCAACCAAGACAATTAGAAGAGGTGTGGGTAGGGTAAGGAAATCACAATTGACTACTAACATTGCTCCCCTGGGACTGAAAGGGCAAAGAAAGGGGGCACTCCCGAGAACCAAGAGGGAAAGAAAATTGTGAAAGCATATCTCAGGAAAGATTGTGATCACCGTGGGACACAGACAGTCCCAGGCAAATTTTAGGGAAGGAGCCAAAGAAATAATTACCCTGATCATACCCTCCACCCTCTGATCACTTGATGGTGATCTTTGTTGTACTACCCCAACCAGAAGCCAGTGGGAAAGAGAACACTGTAATATAATTCCTACAGATCATCTTCCTGGGGCAGAGAAGGCTGGAGAGAGAATTTAAAGGGACAAAGGATAAGTGTCTAGTCTAGTATCATAGCAGAACAATATAGCCCATGCTGTAAAGTTAACATAAGGCTACATTTAAATTCTGGCCCTGCCATTTAGAGCTACATGACCATAAGCCAGTTACTTCACTTCCCACCCTTCAGAGACTCCATCAGTGAAGTAACACTAGTATTATTTCCCTGTGGGGTTGCTGTAAGATTAAAGGTTGTGAGAGACGTCTTGTCTACCCTCTCTCCATCTGTTCTGATTACTTCTTTGGCCTGGCCATTGCTAAGGCAGGAAACCCAGCCTAAGATAAAGAACATATTCAGGAGCTCCTGGGAGGCTTAGTTGGTTATGCATCTGACTCTTGATTTCAGCTCGGGTTGTGAATTCAGGGTCATGGGATCAAGTCCCACACTGGGCTCTGTGCTCAGCGCAGCACCTTCTTGTCCCTCGTCCCTCTCCATCTGCTTCTCCCCCTGTGTGCTCTCTCTCTCTAAAGTAAATAAATAAATTTGTGTGTGGAGGGGAACCATGTTTGTACTCAGCACATGGTGGACATTCAGTAAGTGGTTCTGAAGATGAGAGTGATGATCCCCAATTGCTCATAGAGTTCCCAGATACTTGCAAGGGTGTCATCTAGGTGGAAGGAATATCCATCACAATACAACGTAGTCTGGTAACTGGTCTTTGGTGAGTTTGGTTAGTATGAGTGAATCTCAGGGCTGATTGTGGATGGGAGCCCTAAGAGTATTCTTAGGGCTCAGACAGAGCCCTAGGAGCCCCATGAGGCCTGCCCCTCCTAGGGCCTGGCCCTTGCTGCTAGTCTTCCATGCTCTGACATCTCTGCCAAAACTCATATTTATGTAATTCTAGAAGAAAACACCTGTCTCTAGAGGAAATGAACCTCACTTCCCAAGGAACGCCCCCCCCCCCACACACACACAGCCAGCCCTTTGGCTCTGGAATTCTCTCTGTTCCCTCAGCTGCCAAGATTGCAGGGTCTTGAGCTTTATCCACATGGGGCCTTAGAAAGAAGAGCCAGCGATGAAAAGCCTGAGTTATTCTGAGAGTAACTGATGGCTTCCCAAAAGCTTTCATTTGCTTTCCCACTATCCACAGAATTTTCCCACTGTCCCTGTCTTTGAAAGAGCCTGAACCTGGCATCTAATCACATGAAATGTCAGAACACAAACTTTTACTGAGGGTCCACTGTGTGCCATGCACTGGGCAATGCTCTGTGTAATATATTTTATTTAATCCATACAATGACCTGACTTACCCTTCAGTAGTAACACTTCCCCCATTTTACTGAGAAGCCAGGGAGGCTCAATAGAGTTATATTATTTGCTCAAATAACGAAGTGGCAGATATGACATTTGAACCCAGCTCCATCTGACTCCAAGAGCAACACTCTTTCCCCTGTTTGGAGTAAGAAGAGCAATGCAAACAATCACTTACATTTTAGTCTTATAATAAAGGATGCTGTGGAAAGAGTAGGAAAGCAAAAATAACTCACTAAAGTATGTTCCATTTTTCTAACTTAGGTATGTTCAGTCCTCTTCTTATTTGCACTTCCATGAGGAAGGGCGGGTAGAGCAGTCCGAACAGCAAAGAGCATGCAAGAAAGAGGCCCCCAAGCTTTTGGGGCAACCTCAGTGTAGACCTGGAGATGTCAGGTCCCAGGTCTCCTCTGTAGGGGTTGTGGGAACTCAAACATCAGAGGGGGAAATACACCGACATTGTCTGAATGCAGCCCATACCCTGGTTTCCAGCAAGCAAAGTTGGCAAAATGCATTAATGATAGGAATCCTCTGAACCCCTTTCTGTTTATTACTGAGAAGCTCAGTGTGACACTATGAAAGGATTGCAATTGCTTTCTTTCTCTGGAGTTGTATGCTGTAGCCCACGTTTCTCCATTCTCATTCCCTTTCATAAATCACAGCAAGAACTGTGATTTGGAAACCGCGCATAGCATAAGCTGAATGTTTATGTGCCATCTCTTTGTTCATAAAACCTTCACTAATTACTAATGAGGTCAATAAATTTGCACAGCAACTCTTATCAAAAAAATATTTCCCCGCTCACAACTTCCAAGAAGAGTCAGACCTAGCGAGCACGTTCACCAACCGCTGATGTCTCTGTAGATGCCCCTCCCCAGCTCTGCGAACTACGTAGATGGGGATGCCATCCCAATGTGTTTTCTTGGTGTTCCAGAACTAGCTCTGTTCATAATTTCTTTAGTTTCACCACTGTGGGCTTTTGGCCCCACCTATGTGACACCAACAATTGTACTTTTAAAGAAAGGCATTCTGTAGGACTCTGGTGTGATCTCTGTGTCCAAGAAGTGGAAAATAAAATTTAAGTGTGGTGGTTTCCCAAAAATAATGAAGCACATATTTCCATTGGCATTTCTGGAAATAGCTTCCTTTAAATATAACTATACAAACTTGTTTTGTTTTGTTTCCGAAGAGAATGAACACACAAGTGGGGGGAGGGGGCAGAGTGAGTGAGAATCTTAAGCAGGCTTCACACTCAGCTTGGAGCCCAATGTGGGACTCAGTCTCACAACTCTGAGATCATGACCTGAGCCAAAAATCAAGACTCAGTGACTTAACCGACTGAGCCACTCAGGTGCCCTTAACTACATAAACTTCTGATTTTATACTTCAGAGTAATTTTAACACCACACTTTTTTCATGATAAAGGTTTTATAATTTATTTTAGTATCAGAAAGGGCTAATGACAACATCTCTTCCAGCTCCCACTCTTCCTTTTCAGACAAACTAAGATCTCCTTTTCTGTAAGCCGCCCCCCCCCCCCCAAGGCATGACACAATGATTATTGAGGCTATGGGCTAAGCTAGACCATGAGCTTGGAATCACACTGTCTCAGAATCTCCTTTTGAATCAATACTTTATACTTTGGCATCATACCTTTGCCTCATATTCAAGCTACCCCAAAAAAGAGTTATAAAAAACCTGTCAGTATATTGAGTAAAGAATTTGAGGAAGACACTGCCAACCCACCACTCAGCATCTCCTACAAAGAAAATGAAGTTTATTACTATATTTTTGTGTTTAGTGTGGGCACTAGGAATCTCAGAAATGAATATTCAACTCATCAACAGTTAATATTTAGGATTCTCCAGTCTCTACTTCTGGATTCCAACACACACACCCACTACCACTGACTGCCCAGCCACTGTGCCATGTCCTGATTCAAATTTTTCTGGTCCTGGGATTTATTTCTTTACAGCTCACCAACTTTATTTTACATATTTTTGAAAGCTAACTCATGTTTTGTGGCATCAAATAAATAAATATTGTCTAACAGGTATTTATATTGTTTTCCCTTTGTAACGAGAGCTGATTGAATTAGCTTCCCACTAACTTCTGTGTTCATTTCAACACTTCAAATAACTTAACATCAAGCACTTAGAATTAGACTCTGCTTTATGTTGGAAAACAAAAACATGCCTGAGTAGGTTAAGAAACTTATTGAAGAAAATCAATAAGCCTAGAGATTGTTCCATTATTAAGGTTCCATTTAAAGCTCTAATTTCACCGCGGGGAGTGAAGGAGAGTCAGGGAGCTGAGATGTTCTGATTCGCAGCAAAGGAGTCTCATTGTTTGCTGGATTTCTCTTTCTGTGCCACTGTTAGTTTTAGGGGATTACATAAAATTTGGGAAAGTATGACAGATGCCTGTCATTTTGAGACAGTTTTTGCAACCTCAGCCTTTCTGACTTTAGTTTTCTTAAACATGATTGGCAGGTGAAAGTGGAGTTCTACCAACTCGTATGTTCTAGGAATAATACAACTCTCCAAATATTTCCCGTGACTGATGGGCTTATGGTTGCTGCAATACAGAAGATGCTATGGCCCATCTCTTGACTGGCAGCCTGAGGGTCCTGGCGACAACACCCTGAACAACTGCTTGTAGGAGCTTCTGGAGCACATGGCCAAGGAAGGCGTACACCAAGTAATAGCAGTTTTCAAAAACAGTCCACATAGAAGGCAGGATGTGTGCATCTTTGGGTCTGGCACTCAAAGGAGGGACAGGATGGGTAACAGATTAGGTATCTCCATTTTAAAGGAAGTAAGTGTGATTCAACAAGATCCTGGGGTCCTCAAGTATGAGAGTATAAAGTAGAAAGGCAGGCTAGCCAAAGATGAAAACAAAAAAATCTGAAGTACTCAGTCATGAACAACTGGAAGGACATACCATGCTCTCAGATAGAAGCAATCAGCATCACAGAAATCTTTCTTAAATTAATTAACAAATCTGATGGACTAGCAATCCAAAAAAATAGCATCAGACTGTTTTCTGAAGCCATACTCATTGATGATCACATATATTTGGAAAAACAAGCACACAAGAGTAACCAGAAAAATTCTGAAAAGGAAGGGGGGGTTGGCAGAAATGTTGTGGTTAGCTCTTTCAGATACTAAAATTAATCACAAAAACTTTTATCATTAAAACATTGTGGTACTGATGCATAAATAAACACATGCCAAAGGACAACAGAAAATCTAGATACAGACACAATTTTATATGGAAATATGGTGTACAAAGAACTCAGTATCTCAAATCAGTGGAGAAAAAAAAGACTAATAAGTGCTAGTGAGATAATTAAATAATGACATAAGTAAAGTTGGCTCTATTCCTCATATTATGTCAAATATATATTCTAAATGGATCAGGTAATTAAATTCAAATAAAATCTTACAGGTACTAAAAAAGGGGGATGGGAGTGAATGCCTCCATAATCTGGGAGTAGTGGAAACATTCCTACCTATGACTTAAAATCCAAATGCAATAAGGGAAAGGATTTATAAGCTTGGTACTACAAAAATAGTTGTAAAGGCAAAAATAACTATATGAAACTTCAAAAGCTGAATGGCAAATTGAGAGAAAGATTTGTAATTTATACCACCAAGGGTTAATATCCATACTATAAAAAGAGAAAAAGGGGTTCCTGGGTGGCTTAGTTGGTTAAGCGTCTGCCTTGAACTCAGGTCATGATCCTGGAGTCCCAGGATTGAGCCTTGCATCAGGCTCCCCGCTCAGCAGGGAGTCTGCTTCTCCCTCTGCTCCTCATCTTGCTCGGGTTCTCTCTCTCTCTCATCTGTCTCTCTCTTTTAAATAAATAAATAAATAAATAAATACATAAATAAATAAATAAATAAATCTTTAAAAAAATAGAAAGAGAAAAAGACCAAGAAAAATCTCACAGCAAAATGACAAGAGACTCAAAGAGCCATTTTAGAGAATAGAAATATCCCTTAAATAGAGGAAAAGATGTTCAACCTCACCATTAATAAGAGATATGAAAATCAAAACTACACATAAAATTTTTCAGATTTACAGAACTCCAAAAAGTTTGATAACATACTCTTGAAAAGTCTATGAGGAAATAGTCATTTTTATCAATTGTTGGTGGGAATACTGAATGAAAAAGCCTATGTAGAGGGTAATTTGGCAGTATCTAGTACAATTTCATGTACTTTTAACATTTCATTTGGCAATCCAACTTCTAGGAATCTATTGGGATGATACAATGGCAAAAGAAAAGAAAAGACAATTTCATAAGTTAACTGCAAAGATATTCAATCAGCAAAAGCTTAGAAATTACCCAAATGTCCATTTACAGGAGAGATACTGAATAGATTATGGTGCACTTACACAGTATACAAAATATATAAAATATATATATATTTGTCTGAAAAAAGGCAATGGAGACAAAAGTATTTCTAGCATATGATTATTCATATAAGAAGACAATGTGTTATAGAAATATTTGCTTTTATTTTTTAAATGGAAGGACAAATAAATAAACAAAAATGTAATGGTTATTTGTAAGACTGAATGTAGAAACAGAAGGGCAGAGGTGAAAGAGAGAAAGTGTGCTTTTCGGATCTACAGCTCTGCCAGTGGAATTCTGTAAAAATTTTACATGATTATGAAACACAATTAAATTTTAAAAATTTAAAAATAAAAAGATGAATGAAACAAAGGGACACAGCTCTATGGTGGCATACCATACTATCATGGGATAACATAAAGAAAGTACTTTTGGTGATTTCAAAACAAAGTACTTTGAGTAGATGCAAAATAAACACAGTTGTGTAAAATCCTGTGGTCCTGAATTTGGATGGAGTGTCAATATGAGCCAAACATGATTTCAACTTTAAAATAGTTCCCAGCTTTATTTATATATAAAAAGGCCTAAAAATAAAGATGAATCCAGCAGGAATGAACATCCTTTGTGCTTTTGGTGTACAAATGAACACCTTTGTACTTTTGGTGATTTCAAAACAAAGTACTTTGAGTAGATGCAATAAACACTGTTGTGTAAAATCCTGCGGTCTTGAATTTGGATGGAAGTGTCAAAATGAGCCCAGGATGATTTCAAGTTTAAGATGTTTCCAGCTTTGGGGCACCTGGGTGGCTCGGTGGTTAAGCCTCTGCCTTCAGCTCAGGTCATGATCTCAGGGTCCTGGGATCGAGTCCCACATCGAGCTCTCTGCTCAGCAGGGAGCCCACTTCCCCCTGCCCCCCATCTGCCTCTCTGCCTAGTGATCTCTGTCTGTCAAATAAATAAATAAAATCTTTAATAAAAAAATATGTTCCCAGCTCTATTTGTATATAAAAAGGTCTAGAAATAAAGATGAATCCAGCAGGAATGAACACCCTTTGTGTCCTGATTATGGTCTCAAAATACTAACTTCCACCTAAAAGGAAACAGGACTCCTTGACTCCAGGTCTAGAGCAAGAAATGTATAAGATGCACTAACATCTCTTCATACTTGAAACCAAGGAATATCTTAAAATTATTTGAGAGTTTGCCAAAATGACTGAGGAGTCACCTTGAAGAATTTTCCACTGGCCAAAATAGTACAATTTGAGCATCAAGAGGATATTAACACAATGGAGTGAAACACTTCAAATATTCTTTTTTTTAAGATTTTATTTATTCATTTGACAGAAAGAAAGAGAGAGAGCACAAGCAGGTGGATCAGCAGAGGCACAGGGAGAAGCAGGCTCCCCACTAAGAGGGAGCTCGATGTGGTGCTTGATTCCAGGACCTGCGATCATGACTTGAGCCAAAGGCAGACAATGAACCAACTGAGCCACCCAGGTAACCCCACTTCAAATATTCTTAAGTCCATTCGTTCAAAGTTACTCTACAGGAAAAAAAACCCCTGATTGGTCAATTTTGGAGGATACTAGGGGACTGACTCACTATTTTGAAAACTGGTAAATGAAGAAAAATAATCACATACTTATTTAACCTTTCTTATATAAAATCTATCTCTGGGTTAAAAAAAAATAGTTGATGAGGGGAAGCTTCTCTTTAAAGAAATGTTCTAGCCAGTAAATGAAGGAGGATGTAATTATAAAATTCAATTTGGGGCACCTAGGTGGCTCAGTCAGTTAAGCAACCAACTCTTGATTTTTGGCCTAGGTTCATGATCTCAGGGTTGTGAGATTAAGCCCTGCCTTGGGCTCCATCCTCAGCAAGCTGTCTAGAGATTCTCTCTCTCCCTTCTTCTCCCTCAGCCCCTCCTTGCGCTCATATCTCCCTCCCCCAAATAAATAAGTAATTTTTTTAAAAAGCACTATTTTACAAAACCCTAATGAAATGATAGATGGAGGCAATGATCATCAACAGCTGTTAACATCATAAAGGAGAGTCAATGTCATATTACATGGTAATTGACGGAAATACACATTACCACCTTTGAATCAGTCTCACCAAAAACAAATCAAATCTAAGTCTGATCAAGCCTCTAGATCTAACTACAAATTTACAGGAAATACAAGGGACAACGTTCTATGTAATCAGGAAAATCCAGCTTTGTTTTATAGAATAAATGACACAGTTACCTTAACAAACTGCATAAGGGAAACAGGAGGAAGGGAGCACCTATGGATTCAAACAGGGGTCAGCAAGCTATGGTCTAGAGGCCAAATGTGGCTGTGATAACATTTTTGTACATAATTTTTTTTTAGAATGTGGCCATGTCCATTCATTTGTGAACTGTGTATGGCTGGTTTTGTGCAATAATATGATACTGGAGTTGAGTAGTTGTGACATACCATAAGGCCCATGAAGACCAATAATTACCATCTGGCCTTTTACAAAAAAGCTTACCAATCCCCTATTTTATTTTTTTAAAGATATTATTTATTTCTTTACTTATCTACTTATTTAGAGAGTAGGAGCAGGGGGAGGGGCAGAGGTGGAGAAAGAATCTCAAGCAGACTCCCTGCTGAGGGCAAAGCCCAACATGGGGCTTGATCTCATCACCCTGAGACCACGACCTGAGTCAAAATCAAAAGTCAGATGCTTAACTGACTAAGCCACCCAGGTGTCCCTAATATCCTCTACTTAAAAACTTTTAAATGATGTATCAAATAATTATAATATGTGGGCCATATTTTGATCATGATTCAAACAAAGAGTTTGAAAAATAAAAGGGATCAGAAAATGATAGTTAAAGGAGATTTGAGAGAGTCTGACTGGTAGGAATGGTAAAGGAGTACCAGACACTTGCATTAACAGATCTGGGACTATGTGGTCATTTGGCACAATTGCTCCTGGGAAGCCAAGAAGAGATGCACCCAAAAAAATCCCAGTACATTTGCTAAGGAGATACACTGAGTCACCGTAGTGGGAGCAATGTCGGAGGCACCATAGAAGTTGAACCCAAGGCATATCCAAAGGAAATGAAATCACCATCTCGAAGCAATGCCTGCACCCCTATGTCATTTTAGCATTATTTGCAATAATCCCACCAATGTGGGAATAGATAATGTGTGTGTCTACACACACACACACACACACACACACACACACAGGAATACTGCTTAGCCATAAAAATGAAGGAAATCCTGCCACGTGTGACAATGTGGATGAAACCTGAGGGCCTTATGTTAGAGAAAAAGACAAATACTGTATGATCTCACTTATATGCAGAATTTACAAAATCTGAACTCATAAACACAGAGAACAGATTGGTGGCTGTGGGGGTGATAGCTAGGCAAAATGGGTAAAGGTGGTCAAAAGACACAAACTTCCAGTTATAGAATAAATAAATTCTAGGGGTATAATACACAACATGGTGACTAGAGCCACCAGCATTTGTATATTTGAAAGTTGCTAAGAGTGTAGATCTTAGAAGTTCTCATTTTGAGATAAAAATATAACTATGTGAGGTGATAGATGTTAACTAAAGTTACTGTGGAAATCATTTTGCAGCATATGCACAAATGAAATCATGCTTTCCATCTTAAGCTTATACAAGGTCGTATGCCAATTGCATCTCAGTAAAGCTGGGGAGGAAAAGTAGAAGCCCAAACAAAGTACATGAGCACTTCTTTCTCAAGTGGTCTCCTGGAGGGAAAAAATCCAGATTGCTCTTGTCAGAGTTTCAGCAGCTGAGAAAGGAGAGGGACGATCTGGCAACTGGAGAAAGGACCCAGCCCCAGAAGCCAGGACAGACCTACAGGAAGCTGACAGTGGGAACTACAGGCCCTGAAGCAGAAGCAGAATGTTGTCTGTTTCATGTGATGCCAAAGCCTACCAATTAAAACTCAAACCAAAACAAAAAAACACAAAACACCTTAGGATTGCAGTCTTTGTAATCACTTCAAGTATCAAAAACTGGCCGCGTCAGAGTATCTGAGGTGGACAAAGACAGCCAGCACTTAGGACAACAGCTTGCACACATAGTACGTTGGTGATTTTGAATTAGAAGCCCAAGAAAGTAAGAACTTCGCCCACCTCAGAGTATAAACGTTCTATTTGTCACCATTTGGGCAAAGACCTCATACCATGAGGGAACTCTTAGTTAAACCTGTGGACTTCAAAATCCCACAGAGGGGCCATCTTAACTTCAAGCTCCTTTCCTCAAGGGGCTCCTGGTCTTCTTTTTTGTATAAAACCCTGTGTTTGCAGACCAGCAAGATCCCAGAACACCCTCTGCCCTACAAAGCTGAAATAGAAAGCAATTTGCAACCAAATGGCTCTGCTTTGATGATTTGGGATCCCCCTTAACATTGCCTTTGGTGGGTTTCTTTCTGTCAGTAGCTACAATATCACTTTCTCTAATTAACTCTGATGTTTCCTTTGAGCTTTTTTTCCTGAGAAGGAAAATCATGTTTAATTCAGAGGAGCTATCATTACCTTGATGAATGGAAAACAGCTCTAAGCCACAAGCTTAAAGATAAGCAATAAAATCAAAATGATTACATCCCCCTGGTATGGCCCTATTCAAGTCCTTCCTAAAGGTAGTTCCCTGGATCAGGGGTTGGGGGACTGGGGTAGGAAGCATGAGGAGTAAGGGAAAGGTTAAGGAAGGCAACAGCTTTTAGACCAAAGTTTGGCCTGAGCTACAGCACCCAGCTAATAAAACAATTAGATAACCTGGAATATACTGCCTATAGAGGAAACTCAAGCCATTCATCTGCACACAAGATTTTAAGCTCACTAGTTCTTTTTTTTAATTAAAAAAAATTATTAACATGTAATGTATTATTTGCCCCAAGGGTACAGGTCTGTGAATCATCAGGCTTACACACTTCACAGCACTCACCATAACACACACCCTCCCCAATTTCCATAACCCAACTACCCTCTCCCTACCCCCTCCCCCTGGCAACCCTCAGTTTGTTTTGTGAAATTAAGAGTCTCTTATGGTATGTCTCCCTCCTGATACGATCTTGTTTCATTTTTTCCTTCCCTACCCCCAAGCCCTCCACTTTGCCTCTCAACTTCCTTGTATCAGGGAGATCATATGATAATTGTCTTTCTCTGATTGACTTACTTCACTCAGCATAATACCCTCTATTTCCACCTACGTTGTTGCAAATGGCAAGAGTTCATTTCTTTTCGTGGCTGCATAATATTCCATTGTATATATATACCACTTCTTTATCCATTCATCTGTTGATGGACATCTAGGTTCTTTCCATAGTTTGGCTATTGTGGACATTGCTGCTATAAACATTCGGGTGCACGTGCCCCTTCGGATCACTACATTTGTATCTTTAAATACCCAGTAGTGTGATTGCTGGGTCATAGGGTAGCTCTATTTTCAACTTTTTGAGGAACCTCCATACTGTTTTCCAGAGTTGCTGCACCAGCTTGCATTCCCACCAACAATGTAGGAGGGTTCCCCTTTCTCCACACCCTCTCCAATATCTGTCATTTCCTGACTTGTTAATTTTAGCCATTCTGACTGGTGTGAGGTGGTATCAAATTGTGGTTTTGATTTGTATTTCCCTGATGCTGAGTGATGTGGAGCACTTTTTCATGTGTCTGTTGGCCATCTGGATGTCTTCTTTGCAGAAATGTCTGTTCTTGTCCTTTGCCCATTTCTTGATTGGATTATTTGTTCTTTGGGTGTTGAGTTTGATAGGTTCTTTATAGGTTTTGGATACTAGCCCTTTATCTGATATGTCGTTTGCAAATATCTTCTCCCATCCTGTCAGTTGTCTTTTTAACCTCACTAGTCCTTACCCACCCTCTCCCCACCCAGATTGTTTTAAGAATATATTGATAGGGGCACCTGGGTGGCTCAGTGGGTTAAACCTCTGCCTTCGGCTCAGGTCATGATCTCAGGGTCCTGGGATCAAGCCCCGCATTGGGCTCTCTGCTCCTTGGAGAGCCTGCTTCCTCCTCTCTCTTCCTGCCTCTCTGCCTACTTGTGATCTCTGTCTGTCAAATAAATTAAAAAAAAAAAAAAGAATATATTGATAGGGGCACCTGGGTGGCTCAGTGGGTCAATGCCTCTGCCTTCGGCTCAGGTCGTGATCCCGGGGTGCTGGGATCGAGCCCCGCATCGGGCTCTCTGCTCGGCAGGGATCCTGCCTCCCCCTCTCTCTCTGCCTGCCTCTCTGCCTGCTTGTGATTTCTGTCTGTCAAATAAATAAATAAAATCTTTTAAAAAAAAGAATATATTGATAAATGACCTACTTTTCATAAGACCCTTGGCATCTTGTAAGAGCACAAGTAGTATTATTTCATTTTGTTCTGATTGAGTACCTCTTCCCAAACAAGACCTCTTGAACATCCACATACATATGACATGCCAACTCATTCAAGTGTTATACCCAATTCAAACCAAATCCGTACCTTACTTATGAATATTCCCAATTTTGATCATCCATGGAAGTGTTAGGAGAGTGATTAATCTCAAAAGCAGATCACAAAGTATCATCTGCATTTGGCTTTAAAAACCAGAAGGGGAAAAAGGTATTCTGACCCAGAGTTCCTTGCCTCATCTCTTAGGCAAGAATTATAGTCTATTGGAATAATCTGAACATGCCGACTGCCTAGTAGAGACAGGCCAAGCTTCCACTGGAGTAGCCACAGATGATCTAGGGAGTATTTAACCAACACACCATTGGATTAGAAATTTCTTCACCTTTGTCTGTTACAGTTCAAGGTCCATGTCTCGAAATCAAATGTTGTTCTTTCATTGACCAGGCCAAAACTATCATAGGAGTTTTGACAGCACTGGAGATATGAGTACATTCTCCAGATCAGATTCCTGCCAGCCTTTCCCTGGGCCTGCGCCAGGACTGACTCAAATTGGCATGAAGGGCTTGATACATACATCCCTTGGTGAGATGGCACCCTTGCTCTGCAGAATGAATAGGCCATCAGAAATGTATAATGATATGGATGTTTAAAGATAACCTCTTTCACTTTAATATTCTTTCCACCATGATCAAGTCTTTCATTTGAAACCAGACCAGTACTTCATGGACTGACCCCCTATTGCTCAATCCTTGCATCTCTCTATTCTTCAAATTAGAAATAACTGTTCACTGTCCTGCACTGGGAGTCTCAGCCACACGTCCACTCCCCAGACCCACCTGACCCCAGAACCCATGGTTTAGGGAAACTGTGCATCACCACTTTCCTACTAGCCCCACTTCTGGCTCCAAAATCCTCTGTTCATGGTGAGCTTACCAGCTCAGGATAAAATGAGACCATCTCCTCTCCATTTCTACATCCTTTATCCCATTTTGCTGCTTGAGATCAAATCAGTGTATAAGCAGCCCCTTCAAATTGCTAACCTATAATGAGCTGCGATCAGCCTCACATTCTTTCCCAGGAAGGGCTGACAAGTAATCTCTCTCACATTCTGTACTTGAAGAGCTGCCTGTTGTCAACATTTAACACTATAAAAATGTTTATTTAATGTTCTCAATTTGATTAACATCCAACCTCATTTAGCATATTATGTGAGAGGGGCTCCACGAGGCACTGTTTTTCTCTACTCGTTTTAAACACTTTGAGATAAGTAATAGTCTTATGACACAAGTAAGAAAATCAAGATCAATTTTAGTCAGCTTTGAGATAGATCACTTTCTAACTCATTCTTCAGTCATGGAAGCATGAACCCAAGTCTCTCAAATAAACACTGCACAGAACTGCCTGTCACTGCTGCGCTGGAGAATTCCAAGAGTTCCACTGAGGTCGTGAGCTGATCTCCCTCGGTTCATAGCTCCCCAGCAGCTCGTCCCCAGCAGCTCGTGATGGGTCTTGTTGGTAGCCGGCTAGTTTGGGTCCAAGCCAGATATTCCTCCGGACCTTAATCCTATGACTTCTCCATTTTTAGTTATCAATTTTGCTTCATCTTTTAGTTGGATGGAGTGAGTCCTCATGAGTACTTTATGAAATTATTATATATGTGGAAATTTTTTAAAATCTTTCATATCTAAAAATGTCTTTCTGCTATGTTCCCTCTTGACAGAGAACTTGGTTTGGTTTGAAATTCTTGGGTAAAATGTTTCTTCCTTCAATATTTGCAGAAATTGCTCAGAATTTGGCTCTCATTGATGTATAAGAGAATCATGGTGGTCTAAGCCTTCTTTCTTTGTGGGTGGGAACCTACTCTAATTTCTTGGCTGGATACAAATCAGATTTTTTTTTGTCCTTTAAAAATGTGCCTATATGTGTTTTTTTTTTTTCAGAGAATTTTTATTTATGGGTGTTTTTTTTTTCCACTGACTTCTTTTGAGACCTGGATTTTGATTAGGTTTGATTTGCAAATCAAACCACAATTACATAACACTTCACACACATACTCACACACACATATACCCATAGGATGGCTATTGTTAAAAAAACAAAACAAAACAAACAGACAAAAAACAGGCAATAACAAATGTCAGTGAGGATGTGGATAAACTGGAACCCTTATGCACCACTGGTGGGAATGTAAAATGATGTGGCCACTGTGGAAAACAATATGGCAATTCTTTAAAAAACTAAATAAAGCTATCCAACAATCCAGTAATTCCACTTCAGGGTATACCCTTGGGAGAATAAAGTGGGGACTTGAACGAATAGTTGTACACCACTGTTCATAACAGCATTATTCACAGTAGCCAAAAGGTGGAAACAATCTAAATATCTATCCATGGATGAATGAACACACAATGTGTGTTCATTGTGTGTTCACACAATTCAATATTACTCAGTGCAATATTACTCAGCCTTAAAAAGGAAGGAAATTCTAACATATGCTACAACTTGGGTGAACTTTGAGGACATTATACTAAGCAAGAGAAGCCAGTCACAAAAGGATACTGTATGATTCCACTTATATGAGAAATCTCGAGTAGTCAAACTCATAAAAACAGAAGGTTGCCAGGGGCTAGAGGTAAGGGGAAAACAGAAATTGTTATTTAATGGGTACATCATTTCAGTTTTGCAAGATGAAAAAGTTCTGGAGATTGCTTATACAAGAATGTCAAAATATTTAACACAACTGAATCATACACTTCAAAATGGTAAAGACAGTAAATTTTATTATGTGTATTTTACCACAAATAACATTTTTAAAATAATTTTAAAAGGGAATTAAATGTTGTTGGATGCTACAACATGGGTGATTAGACACTATACTTAGTGGAAAAAGTCAGACACAAAAAGAAAAATACTGTATGATTCCACTTATATGCAGTTCCTAGAGCAGTCAAATTCATAGACACAAAAAGTAGAATCCTGGTTGCCAGGGGCTACAGGAGAGGGAGTCAGGGGCTACAGGGGAGGGGGAATTAGGGATTTTCTGCCTAATGGGTAGAGTTTCAGTTGAGAATGAAGAAGTTCTGGAAATGCATGGTGGTGATAGTTGCACAAAAATGGGAACATACTTAATGTCACTGTACACTTGAAAATAGCTAAAATGGTAAAATTTTTGCTATATGTGGTTTATAATACAGAGAAAAAGGGATTTGAATATATTTCTAACATTTGATAATCCAAAGATTTAACATAAAGTAAAAGAAGAGACAATCTGATAATCATGTGCCTGTATTCAAAGACAGTTACAACTAGAAATGAGCAATGGTTTTCAGACTAGGACGAGGATCACAAATTCTTCAGCTCCCTCCACTTCCCAGTTCCCCCACCCCCTGACAACCCTCAGCATATTGCCTGCCTGGACCCTGGAACCATTTGAGTTTATGGCCCCTCATATAGAAAGATATAAGGAGGAGGCAATAATTTTTGACTCTTGGACCACATGGAGTCAGCCTCCTTGCAAAAAATTGATGGTGGTGATTATGATGTTTTCAATTTTTGTCAAAACCCAGGGTAAGAGTGAAGAGGCAGTATAAAGAGTCTTCTTGTCTTTACCAAGCAATTACATCCTGAGGCCAACTTGAGCGGGACTTTTTCAAAACCACTTTCTTCACTTTGTAGTAAGGGGAAATTCCCATCAGATCCCACCTCCCTGTTAGAAGTTGTTGTGTGTGAGTTTGTGTGTGTGTGTGTGTGTGTGTGTGTGTGTGTGTGTGTGTCTATGAGTTTGTATGTCTGCAACTGATATCTTGGAAGTATTTCTTCTTGTAAGTTTCAGTCCATTTTGTTTGTCAATTGAGGATATCTAGATCCTATTTTTGTCACCCAATATTTTCTATCCCTTGTAATTTTATGTCATAGGTAATATTTATAAATAGTCCTATTAGACATTTATTCACTTTTGTGATAGTCTTGAACAAGACAGGAAAGAAATAAAAATGGTGGGCCAGTTTCTCAGAGGTTTCTCTCCATCTTGGTGTCAATTATTTAATGAAGAGCCTTTGGATACCACTGGGTCACCATTCATAATGCAACTAACCATGGTCTAAGTCAATTCTTATTTCTCCAAACTGTTCTTAAAGACCAAGTCAAAGGGTCCCAGTTTTCTGATTTATCAGTGTTGTATTCCTATCAAAGATAGAGCTTAAAAAAAGTATTAACCTCACAAAATTCCTTCCATACATTCTATGATAAGTCTGGGAAATGGCAAAAATTGTATGTGGCTGTAGCTGATGGAGTTTAAGGAGAAATGAAAACAGTTGGGGACAGCCAGAAATAGGGTCAAGCCAGAGATGTAGATGTTCTCCGTTTACTCTGTTTTCCAGATAAGAAATTTGTCTGAGGAGTGATAAAATTATATATACTTTAAAAACCTCTTCAACATTTTCTTCAGATGTTAAAAAAATCAGCAATTTAGGATTTATAAGTAACTATGAATAATGCTTTTAGCTTAAGCATTAGAGCTGTCTCTGGGTGGGTATAGGATTTATTAAATAATAGCATCCCATGTATTTTACCACCAAATATCTGGCCTTATCAGATACCACCATCTATCCAAGAAAGCCAGATTGAGTTCTACCATGCCATCTTCTCTGCCATTCATTCTCTGCTGCTGCTGGAGAGCCCCAGTGCCTTTGCACCCCTGGTAACCCTGGCAGCATCCAGAGTGAACAATACCTTTTTTCCCCATCCTGGCAGAGGGACACAGAAAATGAAAGTAGATAGAGCCCAGGGAAGTGTCTCAGTTGGGGAGGGGTCTGACATCTTATTCTTCAAATATCAGAGGCCCACAGCATCAGCATTATCCCCAGACTAGGGAAGCTGAAAATACCTGCTCAGATTAGGTCTTATGTCAAATGGCAAACTAGAGATGAAACTAGAGGGCATGGTCACAGCCTTCCATGGGAGTGGCAGCAGCAGGAAGCATCCAGACCCCACTTGGGTTGGCTGGTGGCCACAGTGGACCACATGAACTTAGCTGGAGTGAAGAACTCTGTGGAGTCGAGAACTCAGTCGTCCTCTCAGGGGGGAAATGGTCAAAACCAGCACATGACTTGTGGCTGTGCACATGCCCACGCATGTTCGGACCAGACAGAACATGGACTTAGGCGCCTGAAACCATACTATTGGCTATTAAGAGCAATGTTATCTGCCCTATTCTGGCAGAAACATATGTCCTGCCCAAAAAATTCCACACAGTGCTTAATAAAGGGACTACTGACAAGGATGTGTGCAGCATGTAGGGAATGACTGAGGGAAACAGAATCTTGAGTTAGTAGAGGTACTCCCTTTAGGTCTGTAGGAACCAGGGGAAGGAACAGACATAGCAACCTAGAGATGGAAAGTATACCATGCTGAAGGCCCAATGGCAAGGCTGAGCCTTGGGGCTAGAGGCAGGTCCTGCCATGCAAGGAGGGAGCTGGGAAATATGGGTCTCTCCTTACTCTTGCCAGTGCTCCATGTCAGCCCAGCTCAAGGACCAGGGGTTATGGTGCAGCCTGTGCAGCCTCCCTGGTCAAGAGCAAGGTAGAGATGGACAAAGAGAGGATCATGGGGAGCAAAGATAAGCTTGTTAGCCCAGGGAAGGACAGCTGCTCCTTTGCCGTGAATACAAAGAGAAGCAAAAGATGAAACCAGGACTCACAGAGCAGTCCTAAACTCCAAACACTGAGAGAATAGTTTTACATAATTCCTAGCAATTCCATTCCTCTTTTGTGCCAGATACTTTTTTCAGATACTTTGCATATTTTATTTCTTTTAATCTTCACAAAGTTGACATAAATATTACTGTTGGCACACTACAAACAAAGAAACTGGAACTCAGAGATGCCAAGTGAGGAGGGAAAACTGGATTTACACCTGAATTGGTCGGACCCAAGGTTTGTCTGCTGAACCATGTGGTAGGCCGTCATCGGGCAGGAAAGTAAATCATCAGTGTTAAGGGGACCATCAGCAGTTAGGTCGGCATGGCCTCTTTTAATCAAATGGAGACCATGAACTCTGTCCAGAAGCAGGGGGGCATCCTGGCTTTGGTGAGCTGGTTCTCATCAGCAGGTCTGGCTAGGGGGTAGCCAGCAGGAGTTGGAAGCTACAAACAGTTGGGTAGGAGGTGATGTCCTTGGGTGCACTAATTATAGAACAAACCTTTCGAAGCCACTTTCTAGACATAAGAGAGACTTTATGCCACTTTCACCTTGAAAAAATTGAACATGTTGCCGTGTTATCATGAGATCTCCAGCTCATCTTGGTCAACGTTTTACTAAGATCTTCCTGAACAAGGAGCGTGGGCATGGTTGAAAGCTGGATTGCTCTCATAGTCTTAATAATAAATATTATTTTTAATAAAATAATTTAATGAATAAAATAAATTTATTGAACACCTACTATGTGATGGACAGTGTTATACACCTTCAAGATACTATGGTTGAAAGACACAGTCCCCTCCCAAACAAAAGTCAGAGTTTAGCTATTAAACTAGTCAAAAGCATTTCAAATGCAAGTATTACTAGGAAGGCTAGAAACAGGAGATCACAATAGACAGTAACTAGAAGGCAAGGTGGCTACTTGACACAGATATAAGGAGAGACCTCTGCATCGAAGTGATGCTTATGCTAACATCTGATGGATGATCAGGGCCAGCCATGCACTGTCCACTGGCAGAGAGAGCATCTCAGGCCAGTGTGGAGAGAACGCAGCAAGCCAAAAGAAGAACAGGACTCGGAAAGGAGAGAGAAGTGGGGTCCGGGTCACACAGGCTCTTAGAGGTCTTTTTGGTCCTATTAATGGAAATCCAACAGATTTTACATTAGGGAGTAACATGTTATCATTTATAATTTTTAAAGCTCACTGAGGCTCCTGTGTGAGGAGTGAGTTGAAAGGGATGAAAAACCCAAGGAGGAAGAACTCCTGGAAAGCTACTGCCACAGTCCATGTGCAGAGAAATTTGCATCACAGCTGAGCCCATGCTTGCTGGGGAAAGGTGAAGGGTCTGAGTGCATGTTGGAGGTTAAACCTCAAGAATTTTGTTGGGCTGGGTGTGGAGGAAGGGATGACATGGAGGCAGAAATGCAGAATGATACCTAAGTTTCTTGTTTGAACGACTGGTGTGTGGTGGTGATACTGAGAAGAGGAAGACTGGAGGGAACCAAGTCTGGAACTGTAAGAATTCCTTGTTGCCAGCATTGAGTTTGCAATTGCTTTGGGGGCATTCGATTAGTCATCAAACACGCAAGTGGATATATACAAGTCTGGAGTTCAGGGGAAGCTAGTCCTGCTATTTTACCTGATATAGAAAGCACGAGACCAGATAAGACTGCATTAAGAAGGAATGGAAGCAGGTTAAAGAAACAAGCCAACGACTAAGCTCTGAGGTTCTCTCTGAAGTCTAAAGACATGGAAGGAGTGAGGGTCATAAGCTAGGTCTTCAAGGATTCAAATCCACCATCTGATACTTTGTTCTGTGATGCTGGCGCTAGAACCCTGAAAACAAAATTCCTGCTTGGCAGGCTGTCTTCCCTATGCTATGGTCTGCCAGTAGGAGACACTAGAAGGAAACCTGAAAGCTGAAGAAAGCAGACAGTCTTATTCCCTCTTGTTCCCTGTGTACTTGCCGAATCTGACTCCCCACAACCCTTCCCCCTAAACAGCCACAGATGGTTCCAGACTCCAGAGAAGCTGGTCCTTTCTGAAGGGTTGTGCAGTAACCCACAGCATTCCCACTCCGCCCGGCCCCTCCACCCCCATCTGAGACCAGCTCTGTCTCAGCTCTTCCTAGAGCTTTGCAAGTATCACCACTGGCCAGATGGGAACCGCCCCAAAGTTTCTGCCCCAGCTCTGCCTGGAGGTTCCTCTGATATTCTAGTTCTCGTAACCCCAGCCTCTCCCTCTGTCTCCCTGTCCTTAGGACCTAAAGCACTTCCTGCGGGTACAGCTTCTGTCCTCCCTCATCCTTTTGCTGCACTCTCACCCTCATGCTGGCCAGTTCTCTGTATTAAATTCTCTTCACGGAAATGCCTAGTAGGGGTTCTGTTTTCTAGGATTGAGAAAGGGAGCCAGCAAAGTGCCCTGAAGAGGTAAGGAAACAAGAAACAGGGGACCATGGCTTAGAAGCCAAAATAAGACATAGTCTCAAGAAATTAAAGTAATTAGGAAGGAGATACCTGGCTCAGAGGTGGAATAAGAGGAAAAAAAAACAATCACTTGGATTTAACTATGATTTGTTGAAGGCCTTCACTACGGTGTTTAATGGGCTCATTTTCTAGGTGAGGACCAAGAACATGACACTGACTCATTCTAGCTGCCTTAAGAATCTGGATAATTGAAGTTTTGCCTTAGCTTTGGAATAGCTGTTTGCTTAATTTTTTTTAATACTTAAAACAAATCTGAGTCATTCATTTCAAAGATTTCATTATCAAATATTTGTTACATTTAAATAATGTAAGATATAAACATAACAAATACCCACAAACTCACCACCTGACTTAAGTTCTAGAACTTTCTCAGTGTTATTGAAGTTTTCTGTGTGAAAATCTGCAGTTATAGCCTTCTCTCTCCCACCTAAAGGTAACCCTGTTCCTGAATTTTTTAATTTATTATTCCTTTGCTTTTCCAAATAGCTCTCTCATACATACAAAGTTACCCCACTGTTTTTTGCTGTTATTTAATTTTTTAATTTACAAAAGTGTTATTCAAAATAAGTTGTTAAACTTTTTTTTCTCTTTTCTTTTTTTTGGAGATTCATCTATGTAATACATTTAATTCTCACTGATGTATTATACAGTATAATATTTCTTTGTATAATCATAATACTATTTTTTTGCCATTTTCCTCTCAGTGGACATTTATTTACAGTTTTCTGATACTACAGGTAATACAACTATATAGCATTATTGTTCATGACTTCTTTTCCATGTGCACAAGAGTGTCCCAGTGTTGTAGAGTATGTCCAGGGCATAGGAAAATGTTTGCTTTCAGCTTTGCTACCTAATGCCAAATTGTTTGCCAAAGTAATTTTATGAAATCAACCTTCCTCCAACAATTTATAAAAATTAGCATTACTTCAGATTCATAGCAATTTTTTATATCACTTGACATCAACTTTATTAATTTCTGCCATTCAGGGAGATCGACATTGTTATCTGATATTGTATTTAACATGTATTTCCTTGATACTGAAGAGTTTGGGTATTCCTTCATATGTTTATTGCCACTGCATTTCCTCTTCTGTAATATGACTATTTTTATCTTTTGTTCATCATTGTACTTATGGATCTCTCTAATTCCTTCTGAGTTATTTGCATATTTGTATATTCTGTTATTTGGAGAGTTATTTGTATATTCTGGATACCAATAGGTTGTTAGTTATATGTAGGAAAAGTAATTTCTTGGGGTACCTGCATGGCTCAGTTGGTTAAGTATCAGACTCTTGATTTTTGGCTCAGGTCATGAGCCCCGGGTGGTGAGATCAAGCCCCACACTGGGCTCTGTGTTGGGAGTGGAGCCAGCTTGGGATTCCCTCTCTTCCTCTGCCCCCCACCCTGCCCCGCTCCCACTTGCACACACTCTCTCTCTTTCTCTAAAAAAAAAGAAAAAAGTCATTTCTCATAGTTTATAACTTGTCTTTTTTTTTCCCTCTTTATGGTCTGATAAGCAGGGCTCTTAATTTTATCATAGTCACATTAATCAGGTTTATAGTTTATGCTTTTTGTGTCTTGATTAAGAAATCCTTCCCTGGGGCACCTGGGTGGCTCAGTGGGTTAAAGCCTCTGCCTTCAGCTCAGGTCATGATCCCAGGGTCCTGGGATGGAGCCCCGCATCAGGCTCTCTGCTCAGTAGGGAGCCTGCTTCCCCCCCCCCCTCTCTCTGCCTGCCTCTCTGCCTACTTGTGATCTCTGTCAAATAAATAAATAAAATCTTAAAAAAAAAAGAAATCTTTCCCTATCTGAGTCATAGAAATATTTTCTTATATTTCTTACCAGAATTTTTTAAGTATTTCCTTTCCAATGAAAGTGTTTAATTAATTACTTAAATGTAATTAATTAATTAATTAATTAATAGAATTTATTTTTGTGACCTATATATGAATCTAATTCCTTCTATCACAATTCAAGTCTGTTTTTTGTTTTTCTCATTTCTGGAATCTGAGTCCTGTTCTCTTGTTTTGCTCATCTATTCCTTAACCAGTTAATACTTAATAGCTTTGTAAGAACTTATGACATCCAATAGGGAATTTTCCATCAGCTTTTTCTTCCTCTTGAAGTGTCTTTTGACTCTACTCAACATCTTCTCTTAATATGTTTAATAATCAGCTTATTTGGTTCAAAAAAAATCCTGTTAGGATAATTATTCAAATCAAAGGGGTTCTTTTGGGGTGGATGGGGAATTGACATTTTAATTCATTGAGTCTCCCTTTCAGTGAGCTTAGTATATCTCTCCATCAATTTTAATTTTCTTTAATATAATAAAATTTTATAATTTCCTCAATAAAAGTCTTATTTATCCTTTGCTCAATGGATTCTTTGATCCATTACAGTTTTGGTTGCTCTTATTAAATTCAACTTTAAAATAATGACATTTTCTCTTCTTTGTTGCTGGTATACAGAAATACAATTTATTGTGGGGTGTAAAATTTAATGGTACTAAATTTCAACTCATTCTCATTAGTTCCAAATATTTGCCTTTAGAATATTTAGAGTTAACTATATTTACACTTGTAGCAATGTAAATAGTGACAGTGTTTTTCTACTTTTAAAATTTTTCTTGTCTTACTGCATTGGCTAGGACTCTGCAATAAAACTGAAGCTACTTAAATTACTTCTGATTTTAAAGAGAATAGCTTTAGACTTTCACCACTGAATGTATTATATGTAATAAGTGATTGACAGTACACATTATTGGATTCAGAAATATTCTATTACTATTACTCTTGATTTTTCTAGATTTTTTTTTTTTACTAAATGCATGTGAACATTATGGATAGATTCTCTATTAATGTGCTTTTCTATTTTCTATAGTAATAATGATCTGATGTTAGGTCATCAATGTTTTCATTGGACAATTCATATCAGACATGATACATTATCTTTTTTTGTATACTCTAGATTCATTTAACAAATAATTTAAGATTCTGCATTTATATTCATGACTGAGATTGGCCTATAATTTTCTTTCTTCTACTGTCATATGGTTTTGTTATTTTTCTTAGAAAATGAGATTATATTATCCAGTAGAATTTGTATATAATTAAAATTGTCTTGTTACTTGAGTGTTTATCATAATTCAAATGTAAAAAAATCTTGGTCTTTTGTTGTTGCTGCTTTTGTTTTTTAAGTGGGGAGATTTTTTTTAGCCTCTGGTTTAATTGTGTTGGTTTTTATTTCTTCTTGGTTCAGTTTTGATAAATTACATTTTCTGGTAGTTTTGTTTCAATTTTCAATTTTATAGACAAGTCCCACTTGTGTATAACTTAAAATTTTTAATCTCTGTGCACATTTGGGCATACTCTCTTTTCATTGTTAATATTACTTTTCCCCTTTTCTCTTTAGTCAATCTTTCTGAATATTTTTCAAGTGGTATCAAAGAAAGAACTTTGAATTGCATTTCCTTTTTTCTGTTATTTACTGTCTTTAGTTTGTTATTTGCTTTCAAATTTCTTAAGTTGGATTCTTAGTTTACAGGTTTTTCAGTGCTCCCTTTCCTAACATGAGCTTGAAATACTACTCCTCTGCATCCCACAAATTTCAATATTAAGTGGCTTTATTATTTTTCCATTTTAAGCATTTTCTAGTATTCATTATGATTTTATCTTTGACCTATGTGGTGTTTAGAAGAGTATGTTTTTAATTTCTGAATATGTAGGGCTTTTTCAGTAAAAGAAAAAAATGCTATTGAAACCTATTATAATTGCATTATTGATGGAAAATATGATCTGTTCACTAGTCATTCTTTCACATTTGTTGAGCTTGAGTAATAGGGACAATTTTGATAATTATTACATTGTATTTGAAAAAAAATACATATTTTCCAGTTACTGAGTGCACAGTTTAATACTTTTCCATTAGACCAAGCTTATTAATTGGGTTATTTGAATGCTTACTATTCTAATTATCCTTCACTATTTTTTGTGTGTTTGACCTTGTACCACCAAATTATACAACTCTAGGGTAATTGTTTACATAGAGCAGTCTTCTCAAACTGGTTGCATTATTATCACCCATGAGGTTTTTTAAAATGCAGATACATGTTGCGTGCTCTCATTCTAATTGAATCTCTCTCTCTCTCTCCCTCTCTCTCATAAGGCCTAGGAAACTACATTGTTAAAAGGCCCCATGTGATTATAATGAACAATCAAGATCAAGTAGCTCTGTTTTTCTGTTTGTTGGATTTCACTATATTTTATTCCTATTGATGACCTGCAAAATTATTTCACCTATCCATTAAAAGCCAGTCCTTTCATGAATCTATGCAATGGGCAAGAGATCATGGACATCTTTAAGACAGGTACAGATAACCATGATTCGTGGCTCTGCAATTTCCCGAGAAGATGAGAAAAAGGAAATTTAGCCTAGGAATAAATACTGTAGACAAAACCTAATCCTGGGTCCTCAGGAGGTTAGCGGGGGATTCTCTCCACTTATGATGCCTTACTGCTCCCTTTAGATATTTACAGGGAAACCCAGGACCCTCATTTGCCAGGGAATGTCAGAAAGGGTTCCTGCAACAAACACTTTCCAGAAGAGAACTGAGCAGAGGCAATCTGGTGCAAGCACCAGAAGCACTGAAATCAACTTGAAAGCATAAATGTTCAGTCTCAGGCTCTACCCCAGACTTCTGAACTCAAATCAGCTTTTAACAATATCTCCAGATAATTTTTATGTGTACACAAGTTTGAGACACATTTTGGAAATCAGACAGTTTCTGCATCTCTAACAAGTTCCTCGGTAATGTCAATACTGCTGATGCTAGGCTCACTTGGAACAGCAGGGTCCCTATCACAGGGCATGTAAACAGAGGAAGGAAACCCTTAAAATCATTTGAGGGTCCCCACATCTTACTAATCGCAGCAAGGATGCTATGTGCACTGAGGATGTTTACGAAACTCAAACACAACCCCCTCCCTGAAAATTTAACATAATATGGAAGTGCACAGGCACTCTCTCCATCAACCAACAGAGGCATCCAATTACCCAAGGGAAGAATGCTGGAAACAACTAGAACTGCTCACCTTCTTTCTTGTTTCCTCTATGCATGACAGGCTGCTCTCATCTGTATGACTCAAATTCATTAATTCTCCTCCTCAAATTCTCATGGACAGACTGCAGCCTCCTGCCCTTTTTTGCCTTTCATTTCTGTCATTCTGTTGTCTATCATCTCAAGCAACCATAGCTGGGGAAGAAATCCACAGGGACCACATGCTCCTATTTAAATGAGCAACATATCTTCAGATTGTTTTTTGTGTTTTTTTTTTGTTTTGTTTTGTTTTGTTTTAGCAACTGACATGTAGGCAGCACTCACATAGAAAACAGCTCTGCCCAGCTGATCTCAGGTCTGCCCTTTTAGGGTGCATTTCTGAAAGTCAGGCTAGTATGGAGGGCAGGCAGGGCAGAACTCTGACCTTCCTCAGGATAGGGGAGAAGTAGAAATGGCTCAGGGGTCTTGGCCATCATTAACCTTTTGCCAAAGTTCCCCAGTTCCTCCTGATATGGGTGATGTTCATCTCTCAGATTCTTCAGGAAGGGCTCTAAAGGAGTATTCCCTGAGTTTCTGAATATTTAAAATTGTTCTGTATAGCTCTGATACTTTGAGAATAGTCTGTCTGGACATAAAGTCCTTGGCTATCTCTTATCTCTCCTTGCATTTCTTGAAAATAACGTTCCTCTTTGTTCCTACTTCATGGGTTGCTGGAAAGAAATTTGATGCCACTCTGATTCTCTTTCCTTCATCAGTTATATGATCTTTTCTGCCTGGAGGCCCAGAGTTTTGTTGTTGTTTTTTTTTTCCTTTATCTTTAAAGTTTAACTTTCACCACAATATGCCCCAGAGCTGATGATTACTGATCAACCTTATAAGCATACAGTGTAATATTTGATATATAGAGAGCTTTTTCCAATTTATAGATTTTTTAGATTATAATTTTAAGTAATAGTTTCATCCCAATAATGAAATTTATTCCTCAGAGATTCCAATACTGGGTTCTTTCAATCCTTCTTGCCTGGCTTTTGAAACTTTTTCCTTATTGTTCTAAACTCTTTCTAAATTGCATTTACTTCTTTCTTTTCTTTTATTATTTCACTACATTATCCTTTGGGGATGTATAATTCAGTTTTCATTTCTTGGATTACTTGTCCTTTTTCTTCAAATAATTTCCAGATTGGATCAATTGTCTTTTCATTCTTTAAAGGATTTTATTTATTTGCCATAGAAAGAGAGAGAGAGCGTGCACATAAGGGAGCAGGCAGAGGAAGAAGCAGGCTCCTGGCTGAACAAGGAGCCCCATGCAGGATTCGATCCCAGGACCCTGGCATCATGACCTGAACTGAAGGCAGATGCTTAACTGAGCCACCCAGGCATCCCGTCATTTCATTTTTGTTTTTGTTTTTAAATTGTTTTAGTTCACTTCTCTTATGACTTTTTAATTTTGACTCAAAGTTTCTAATTCTGAATCAAAATGTTCTTTCATATCTGAATATTTATATTATTTAATTCCTGTCGAAGCATGGTGTTACCATTCTGCTGTTTCATTGTCATTGTAGGGAAATGTTTTCATTAGCTTAATAATATGCATTCAGACTTTCTGGACTTTTAAGTTGTTTTGTATGAATGTTGCTTTTCTTTTTCTTTTGTTTTAAAATGTCTTCTGTTTTGGGGGGCACTTGAGTGTCTCAGTTAGTTAAGCATCTGCCTCCAGCTTAAGTCATGATCCCAGAGCTCAGGTCATGATCCCAAGGTCTTGGGATCAAGCCTCACATCAGGGTCCCTGCTCAGTGCCTGCTTCTCCCTCTTCCTGAGCCACTTGTGCACTCTCTCTCGCTCGCTTGCTCTCTCTCAAATAAATAAATAAAATCCTCAATTTTTTTTTAAATAAAAAATAAATAAAATATATTCTATTTTTCTAGGGCAGTAATTGACCTTCTATGTAGGGAGTTAAAACTTTCAGAGTCCACTGGGCTCCTTAGTTCAAGAGCATCCTTCCTTCTCTTGGTACAGAGAATACAATTTCTTTGGGGATTGAATCCTAAGAGGTTAGGGCATTTTCTGATTCATCGATCTTCTTTCATTTGTGGAGCATGGTTTAATTTCTCTATTTGCTTCCTTCTTCATCTTTACCACCTAGGCACCCAGAGAGACCTATCCCTTTCAAGGGATCTGCAAAAATTGAGCCTTCCCAGCACTGCTGCTCAAATTTGTATGTTTCACTTCTTCAGTGACCAACATTCTGACTTATGAAGACTCAGATCTGTTCTTGCATACTCCCACTTATGGTAAAACCCTCTTTCTGGAAGCAATTTTATCAGGGCCCTTCCCACTGCACTCCACTCTTTTTGCTCAGTCTCTCCCTGCCCACGCTGACTTGCCCTCCACCGCAAGATTTACTATGGGTACTTATTTCTCCATTTACATTGAATTCTCTCTCTGAATCATGCTTCTAAGTAAGTCAGGGGTCAAAGAAGAAATTGAAATGAAAAATTAGTATTTTGAACAAAATAAAGATAAAAACACAACATATCAAAAGTTCTGGGATGCAACTAAGGCAATACTATAGGGGAAGCTTATATTACTAAAGATAGAAGTTTTAAAAATTAAAACAATTTTTTTAAATTTTATTTATTTATTTGAGAGAGAGACAGAGTGAGAGAGCATGAGAGGGGAGGTCAGAGGGAGAAGCAGACGCCCCATGGAGCTGGGAGCCTGATGTGGGACTCGATCCCAGGGCCCCGGGACTATGACCCGAGCTGAAGGCAGTCATCTAACCAACTGAGCCACCCAGGTGCCCCAAAAATAAAAAAAGTTTTCAATTCAATGACCACAGGTTCTATCTTAACAATTAGAAAAAGAAGAACAAATTAAAAGCAAAGTAAACAAAGGAAAAGAAATAATAAAAATTCAGTTAAAACCAATGAAATAGGTAACAGAACAAAGAGCAAAATCAATGAGACTACATCCAGAATATAAAAATAACCAATAAAAAAGGAAGTAATTAAAAAATTCAAAATGGGCCAAACATTTGAGAGGATATCTCACCCAAAAAAGTATGATGGCAAATAAACGCATGCACATTAGTCAATAGTCATTAACTCAAAATCATTAGTCATTAAGGAAATAAAAATTAAAACCACAAGAAGATTCCACTATACACCTATTAGAAACTCAAAAATTAAAAGACTGACCATAAAAACTGTTGTCAAGAATATGGAGAAACTGGACCTCTCACTCACTACTGGTAAGGAATGTAAACCAACACTCTATAAAACAGATTGACAGTTTCATGAGTTAAAGATACATCTACCATATGACCAAGCCATTCAATTCCTAGGTATTTAACCCAGAGAAATTAAGGCATGTGCCCATATAAAGTCTTAGACATTAGTGCTATCAATCGCTTTGTTTGTTGTAGCCAGTAACTGGAAACAGGACAAATGTCCATTGACAGGATAAAGAAATTGGTGTAGGTCCATATGATAGAATATTGCTCAACCATAAAAATAGGGAAGAGATGAATACATACACCAGAGATGATTTTAAAATAATTATGAGTGAAAGAAGCCAGACCAAAGAAGAGCACATCCTATATGATTCCATTTATATTTAAATTCCAGAAAACGCAAGCTAATGGACAGTAACAGAAAGCAAATCAGTGGTTACCTGGGGATGGGGAGTTGGAAAGCCAGAAGGGGGAATTACCAATAAGTACATGACAGCTTTTTAGGGTGACAGATATGTTCACTATCTTGATTATAAAATGTTTCATTGATGGTTTCACGGATATATACATCTACACAACCTGTAAAATTATATGTTCTACATATGGTCAGTTTACTATAAATCAAATTACCTCAATAAAACCATTAAAAGTTTGAAAATGTAATGCCATTCATACTAATGTTCTAAATATAAATAAAAGGGGAGCTTCAGTGCGGATATAACTCTATGTGCTGGTACAAGTGAATTTGCTCCTATGGTGATTTATCACAAGGACCTAAAAAATAAAATATGGCTAGAAAATACAATGATGAATATCTGAAATCTGAATTGATTGAACCAATAACTTTATCAACTCCTAGTTGATCAACTAGGAGCTAGTTCTCAGTGCGTTATTCTATACAGAATAGGTTATAGATGTGTGGGAAGAGGGCACACCCATACATACACCCATACACCTATACACATTTCTAAGATTTTTGGCAAAGGATATGGGCTTTAGCTGAAGCACAAATGCGGCCCCAGACAGAAACAGGCATAGCCTATCATGATGGACTCTTCTCTTGGTCTTGGGGCCTAGGTCTCCAGTGACCAGTGACACTTACAAGTCAGGGAGGGCCCAGGCAGAAGTACAAAGAAGCCAATTCTTATTTTAATTCTCATTGTTGCCAGTTTTCCTTTCTTCCTTTTTCAAGGACTTAATTGAGTGGCAACAGGGAGCCATTTGCAGGATTTAGGGCTGGGGAGAGGGGGTGGATTGAGTGGTGAGGAGAAAGGCAGAAAAAGTGGGTGAGGGGCAAGGAGGCTCTGAGGAGCCTCCTTAATAATTTGGACTTACATTGCCACTTCGAACAAACACTCTGAGAAACTTTTCCCTTTTCTTGAAGGAAATATTTACCTTTCTACAAATATATTTACTCTCTCCTCATTGCTGAATCAAATTAAGCAAGGCTTGCAATTATAAGGTCACATGCTCATCAAGGTGAGAAAAAGAGGAAGCAGTGCCAGCCGTCCTCTCTCCTCGCCTTCTTCCAGCTCCCCAGGGACTCAGAAAAACCCTGCTGCTGCTAGGAGCAAACCTCAGCTGGTGGTGATATGAAGCCATTCGTGCCTTGGGTTCATTTTCAAAAGCTCAGTGTATTCGATGGGAAAAAAATAGCTATAATAATAGTGAGTGTCCCCAAATTAATTTAGCCACTTAAGTCATGGAAGAAACCAAAAGAAAAGAGGCATTTTTCAAAGTCGTATTCCATATAAGGAACAAAAGGTACAAACTATATTATTTATTGATAAGACTCTCGTGGTTAACGCAGATTTAATGACAAATATATTGCACACACAGAGAATCGGAACAAGCTTTTGGTCAATTGTTAACAGCAAATACCACCACATGAAGAACATGTGCATCCTTACTGTTAGATGAAACTGCTAACTTGCAAAGGATGCATTGGTTCTTGGTATATGTGTAGTGTTTATAATGGAAGAATGACAGACAAATACTTGTGTTCTTTTAGAAGAGGTAGTTGTGTACATGATTATTTTAGGAGATGCATATGGGTAGAAAAAGTGTCTTGCAATTACTATTATGGAATTTAAAAATGCAAGCTTTCCTTTTCTTGAAAAAATTAGGACATAATAAAAAATTGGGAAATAAAATAATAAAACATCCTCCCTTTGATCAAGAAAAATATGAAATAAAAAATAATGAGTTGGCTTTCTAAGCAGAGAATCAGCTTCTATAGTAGGAAAATTTTAGAGTCTAAAGTCCTTTGTTTGTTCAGACCCCATGTTATAAATTGCTTTTCTTTGTCGATAAGAAAAGCTAAGAATTCAGAATATTCATGATCCAGGAAACTAAACAAAAACCCACCCCCGTGAACTAATCAGGTTGAGACAAAACTAGAAGACTAAAATGTGATTCTATTCAATCATAAGTGACAAATTCCCTAAGTTGTGTTTTTCTGTCATTCAATATAAAGAGATAAGTATTTTCTTGTCAATTTTACTAATTAAGACTATTACATCTACAATGCAATCTTTATCCTTCAGTCTTAAGAGAATTGCTAGGAATCACAGGAACGTTTTTGCAGGAAAAGCAGAATGTGAGTTCAACAGGGTGGCGTGCTTTTTTTTTTTTTTTTTACCTCCCCTTTCATTCATTGGGCAGAGGCATCACCAAAGCATTTTTTCTGTCTTTCTTTACTCCAGAAGGGCAAAAGGAGCTAGAGCAGAGTCTGCTGTAGAGAATAGCTATCAGAATCAATCATCTTCCTTTTGCCAGAGAGTTAAAAAATTATTAAAGGCATGTGACAGCATCAAAAAAAAAAAAAATCGAAATATACTGGAAAGCTTTCTAGGTCTGAAGTCCCCGTTGGAGCGCCCCCTAGGTGTTAACCGCATGGTGCAAGAATTTGTACTTAACACCAATCCTCATTTTGCTATATTCTTAGAGATGGGCTGAGGTTAATATTATTTCCTGATCTGGATTCTGTGTTAAAGAAAATATGGATTTGATGTTTTCAACACAGAAGTACATGCCTGTTTAGTATTCTACAAGAAGAAATGGACAAAGGACATGATTCTCTTTTCCAAGGATAAAGATGCACACGAGTCTTCAAAATGAAAGGTGTGATAAAAGCAATGCTTTTGCGGCACTGATAATACCAGCAAAGACGGCTGCTATGACTCCAGGTGGCTTAGTCAACTGGCATATCTCGGTGATAGAGTCAGTTATCTCAAATACCCTGAACTTAGCGTGTCAGTGCTATGATAGCTGATGGTTAATGTGGAGAATGATACACCCAGGAAATCCTAAGAAGACCAAAGTGTGGTGCAAACAGCTTGATCACCAGGAGGCAGACTCTCCCCAAACATTTGAGTATTTCTTTTTTCTCAAAGGGGGGAAAAATGATGTTGCCATTTTTAAATTATATCTAAGTTGTGCAGTAGACTGTGACAGAGCTGAGCAAAACCAACAAGTGGGTTAGGAATGCACTGGCCATTCCCTTTCAAATTAAAACTCTGAAGCTTCTAGTATTTGAAAGTGATGTAGAGAATGCATGGAATTGCTGGATTCATTCATTGAACAAACTTACTGAGTGTCCACCATTTCCCAGACACTTTTCAATGTGCCTGTGATACAGCAGGGAACAAAGCAAATAAAAATCCCACCTGCAGGGACCTTGCATTCTATTATGTGTGTGGAGGAGAGGGTCCAGGGAACAGAAACAGCAAACATAGTCAATAAGTGAAACCATAGTAAATTGGAAGACGGTTATTTCTATGGTTAAAAGAAAAAAGAATGCCTGCCAAAGGATGGTCATGGGGAGGATGGTGCAGGTTTCGAATTAAAATAGGATGACTTGGGGCACATGGGTGTCTCAGTTGATTAAGCATTTGCCTTTAGCTCAGGTCATGATCCCAGGTCCTAAGATTGAGGTCCCTCAGTGGGGAGTCAGTTTCTCCCTTGCCTTCTGCCCCTTGCATGCGCACTTTCTCTCAAATAATTAAAATCTTTAAAAATGATAAAACATAAAATGGGGTGATTTAAGCAGGCCATAGTGAGAAGGTGACAACTGAGTGAAGACTAAATGGAGGTGAGAAAGGAAAGGATGCAGATAATGGGAGGAAAGCAGAGGAGGCAGCCATTTAGAGACCAGGAGGCTGTCTGGGTGTTCAGAGGGCCAGAGGTATGGAGTGGAGCCACTGTGCATAGGGCCTCAGGAGATGAGGTCTAGAAGTCACTGGCTGGACCACGTAGATCTTCATATGACCCTGGCTTTCACCGTGAATGGAGACTTTGCAGGGTTCCCAAAGACTGGCATGATCTGGCTTAGATATTACATGGATCATGTTGGCTACTATACTGAAAATTGTACAGGAGAGAAGCAGGGCAAGAAGTGATTAGAAAATTATTAGCGTACTCCAGAATGTTAATGAGCTAGGGAAGGCTTGAGTCCTGGGATGGTAGCAGAGGAGGTGGAAAAAAGTGTTGTTCCCTGGATATGTTTGGAAGGTCAAGAGCCAATGGCATTTCCTAATGGAGTGGATTTCATATGTGAGAGAAGGAGAGGAACCAAGATGGCTCAAGTCTTCTTTCCCTGAGAAGACCAGAAGATCATCAGCTGAGATGTGGGAGACTGCAGAAGGAGCATGTGGAAAGGAGCTCAGGTTGGACCTGTGGAGTGTGAGAGGCCCAAGTGGAGACGTTGAGTAGATGGCTGGGTAAGCGAATCTGAAGTTTAGAACAGAGACCTCAGCTAGAAGTGTACATTTAAAAGTTGTTTGGATATAGGCGCTATTCAGTGTCAAGAGACTGGTAAGGGGGTGTCAGTGGAGAGGGATCAAGCCCTGAGCCCAAGGCATTCCAGCATTAAGAGGCTGGAAAAGGAGGAGGAAGTAGGAAAGGAGACTAGGAAGTGTCATCACTGAGGTAGAAGGAAAACCAAGCTGTTTGGTGTCCCAAAAGCCAAGCGACATAAGGATATGAATGAAAATAGGGGGATAAGTAAAATGTGGGGAAAGTAGTGATGCCTTAACTCCTTTCTGTGGATAAGACTCTGACAGCCTGCTTTACCCACACTGGCCCTTGCTTCAGGAATCAGGGTCCTGACTTGCTACCCCTGACCAGTCATAAGGGCTGTGTCCACAATGACAAATCAGGTAGCCCAAGGTTCTCCATCCCTAGAACTTCAAGAACTAGCCTGGCCCAGAGTCTCATTCCTTTGGCTACTAACTAAAAGGTACTGGAACTCATATTACAATGCTGGGCACCTGTTTAGAGAGGAAAATTCCAGAGCTGGTTCATTTCCATAATAGCCCTCACTACCTCCCTTCTCCTCTGCTGATGTCACTTAGTCCAACACGTTCCCCATCCAATTCACTCAAGTTATGACACCTCATGAGCGCAGACTGTCTTATCACTTCTTCATCTCACTAATCCCAGTGCAGCAGACTCTCAATGAGCATTCTGTCAAATTGAACTGAACAACTGGTACTTTGATTATCGTATTTCTCTCTACTGCTATGGCAGAAGGGGTGGGGGAAGCTGTACAGGGGGAATCTGCATTCTTTATATGACCTTGAATGGAAAGAGTACATTTACACTCCTTTCTTAGCCTGTGAGCAGTGAGGTTTCTGATCTAGATACAAACAGTTCAGGAAAGGCAGAAATGCCCCCGAAGAAGGGCAGCATCTGGGGATAAATTCACTCAGTGCCTCTGGTTCCCTGAAAACAGGGAATGTCAGTTTCACCTGCAGGCTAATGAAAGCTGGCCCCATCTCCAGGAATGATGCCTCTCACACATCCTGGATTACACTTCCACTGAGTCACCCACAGGAGTCCCAGCACAGCCCTGTTCCTTGGGGCCTGGAATCTTGACATGCTCTCAATCCCCAAACTCAATTCCACTTTCATGGAGCAGCACAAAGGCACCATGGAGTGCAGCTGATTGCCTCAATAATCCAAGAGAGGCATTTGAGGTCTCTGATTTGGGGACATTATTGTAAATGTCATTTGCATGGAGCAGAATGAACTGCCTGCATTCCATCCCTAGCAAAATGAAAAGAAGAAAATCAGTGTTATGAAAATTGTTTGTCAGAGGATGGATGAATTCTGATTTAAGAGAAGGTATACGGTCCCTGAGTTCTAGCAAAGGCAAAGAGGAGACAGGGCCTTAGTAAAGAAAAATATCACTCGGGTTACTCCCAACTAATAGGATCATATAAAAGTGAAATAGAGAATAAAAGTTCGTGATGTTGATGGATTATGATGAGAATTGAGTTAAAGAAAATAGATGCCTTAAATCATCCAATTCCCCAAATAACATTAGAAACCAGGGAACCAGATGTGTTCAAGCTTATCTGCACCAAATCTGAAAAACATTGGCAAGATTACTAACTGCAATTTCACAATGACATGCTGGGGCCCCAAAAGCAATTCTGAAGACAGCTTGTCTCCTCACAGAGATAACAGACTCAGGCATAATCCAAGTTCCTTCAAAGGGCCAATGCAGGGGTCACAGCCAAGATCAAGTTTGTAATTATAATTTCACCTTCTGCTGGCAGAGAGCATGGAGTCAGAAGAGACACTACCCAGAGAGGAGCAATTTTCTCTATAAAATGATTGTCATGTTTATAGGCAAGATGACCACGCCTTTGTTCTTTTCAAAGTTCTGATTTTATGCTACTGTGTCAAGTAGTAAACCACAAAATTAAACAGAATCCAAGCTATTATCATGTTGCCACATCTTTACGATCTTATAAATAATAACTAAAATACCCACAACAGGGCAACATTTGTCTTCTTTTCATGCAAGAAAATTTAAGAGTGTGTTGGTGAGTGCACTACCTGGGCAACCCTTCTGTTTGAGATGGGGAGGGCAGTGTTTGGACTCTTGCTGCTACACTGTGGAAGCAGAACAAGTGTTTTAGTCCTCATGTGTCCTTGTGGTTAGGCTGGGAAGCTGGAGCAGGGTCTTCCCTGCCTATCCCAGAAGGAAACATTCGCTCAGCTCCTAAAGGCTACATGGCAGGCTTTACGCCTGCAGAATCAGAAAAGGAAATTGTGCTCAATTAGATCAACTCTTTTGTGATAAAGGTGGTGAAACCAAGAGCCAGACAGGGTGAGTGGCCCTCCCAAGATTATAGAGTCAATTAAGGGTAGAGCCCATGTGCAGTCTGATATCCCAAACACTGTGGTACAGTTTCTACTGCAATATATTTGATGTGGGTGATCATGCTGCCAGCCACCCCATCCCCAGTGTCTGATATTAAAGGTTATTGGAAGAAAGAACAGTGGGGACAGATATCTGAGTTGGGCTTGCTAGTTCCTGTTTTTATTGTAGTAATTACCATTACAATTACTGCAAATATACCAAGAAAGGGTTTCTTAGCATAATCTTTATACAGAGCCACATATTATATTACTTTAGGGATATGTATAATTACTGCCCCCCCAATTCCACCCGTGAGGCCTAGTAATATCTGTGTCTTTCCATATCAATATTGTTAGCTTCTTTGCCACAAGCAGAGATGTGATAATTATCACACGCAGTCAGATCCCAAGCACAGAATGCAATTTTCAAATATTGCTGAAAACCAAATGCAGTCAAGTTTGCTATATTCTTAGGAAACCAGACTTAACTGGAGAACTAACAACACTGGTTTCTGTTGACCTACTTATGATCTGACACCTAAAAGAAAGTAAAAAGAGCAAGATGCCCCAAACTCAGAAGTCGAGGAGGCACCAGTCTTTACTCTCAGTGTGGGGAATTTGGTTTTCAGTCGTCATTGGGCTATCTAGTGGGTGAGACAAGGACAGACTCGATTAATACACACTTCCGGTTCTTTATGTGTACCTGATATGGTTCATGGCCACTGGGGCCTCACTTTGCAGACCAGTTTGAAAAAAGTCATTCCTATCTTGCTATTAATGATACCCATGATATGAGGGATAAGTGTTTCTTTTGTGAACTTCAACTCAAAATAGCATGCTTGGGTAAAAATAAGCAAATACGAACACGTACGCTTTCAACTGAAAACAAATAATAATAGCCAACCTTGGAACCAGCCTTTCTTCTGACTGTGGTTTCTGTGCTGACTATTGATTTGTGTTCTCAGAGAGAGTGAGATCGCAGCAATTGGCCTCAGATGGCAAGTCAGTCTAAGCAAAAACCATGATTCTTCATTCTTCAGCAGCTGACATTAAAGAATGATGTCTAATGAAGGTTTCTTGTCTGAGCTACCTCATTAAAAGAAAAGCATCTATCAGTCACTCAGTGTAGGCTCACAATACCAAAGAGCCCTGGGAGCAGTAAAAGCAGGGGAAAATATGATGGGGAGGTCCCATCAGAACAGCAACCCACTGGGATGTAGATAAGGTTGTAGAACTGAGGCTCCCCTCCAACAGCCTCAAATGACCACCATAAGTGACTCTCCTAATTGTGTTTCTGCTCAGGACTGGAGGGCCTCACTTTTTTCCTTTTAATGTAGAAGGAGTGGAGGAAAAAAATCTGCCCAGTCAAATCTACACAAGGGAATTCTCTTAAACAGCGAAACTTAACCACAGGCTTTTCCTTCCATGGACATATTTTAAATGTATATAATGTTAGATGGCTGCTGGAAAAATGACAAGTGTCTGTTTTCATTAGACTCCTCAAGTGCATAGATCTAATTGACAGCCTCTCCTAGGCACGGAAGAACTTCCAGCTTCGGGGTTTCCATAGCAACGTGTCCCCACTGCAGGCTCTGCAAGGCTCCAAGTCATCATTCACAGGAACCCACGTTCTAGACACCCTGTTAAGTCATCCAGGAATTTCAACATCCCAAAGGTTACCAAATCCAATTTCCCAAACAGGTCGAATTTCCTGCATTGGGGACTAACCTCCTAGTTCAGAACTCCAATAATTTTTTGTTAAATTTATACAATTTAACAAATTTCTTCTTTCCTTCCAGTCTGGCTCTGCAGCCCAAATATTGTGTATTTTAAGGCTATACATCTTAAATTGTCCTGGTTAACTCTCTTTCCTCTCCCTATGATGAAGGAACATGATACCCTTCTTTTCAGCCTCCCCACTGGGTGGTATTTGTGGGACGTACCACTCCCCATGTTCAGTCACCTAAGATGAACCACTGCAAGGAACGCTAGGTTCACAGGTCCCCAGGTGAAGTGGGAGGAGGGAAGATGCGAGGCCTCAGAGGCCCTTAGCCCAGGCAGGGGCCAGTAGGGGCTGCATTTCTAGAAGGCTCTCCACCTGCCCTGCACCCACAGGCTGAATGAGGGGCTGCAGCCCCCAGAACGGTACCCTTTCCTAATGCATGCAAAGAGGATGGGCATATGCACAGACCTGACAGTGTATAACACACTTAGCACTCCTTTTTTCATTTCATCCTCAGAGCCTGACGACACAATTCTTATTCCTCCTAAATTATACTGAGCAAAACCAAAGTTAAGTACCACGCTCAGGGCCACACAGACCATAAATGGCAAAGCCAGGATGTCAAAGTAAGTCCTCCAGCATCCATGCCCGCATTCTGCCCACCATTCTCAACAGTGCAGGAAAATACGCAGCCTGGGAGTGCCCTGACCTCTTCGAAGAGGAATCCCTGCTGGACACAGAAAGGGTGGGTTCTGCTCTTAAAACCATCCAATTAGAGGAATTTCTCACTAACTGCTACCTGCACTGGGCCCATTGGCACTTAAAATTCCATTGTGCCTTAAATGGGTATATTGCCACCTTCTGGGCACACACAGGATCTTCATTTTTCACCGAGACCAAATGACAGCCACCCTGGTCATTGTCTGTGCATAATGCTCTGTGTTCAAACAAGACGGTTTGGATACGTGCTAATAAATTCTTATCAGTTAATTGAATCAGTCACTGTTCATTTACTTGGGCACCTCTGATGGGATCTACAAACAGCCCTTCACAATCAAGATCTTCCGGAAATTAGATGGATACATGAATGGCTTCCTTCGAACCGTAACATGCCTACATTGGGAAAGGAATGTTCAGGTCTCATATTCCTATGTGAGGGGGAAAAATGGATTTGTTAAGCCTAGGACAAGGGTAAGTTTAGGACTTAGCTACTGTTGCTTCTCTTAATTGAAATACTGTATCACAAGGGCTTTGTTTTCATTTTTTTTTAATAGAGGAAGATTTTAATACATAAGGGAAGTATCTAAGTATGAAGTCAGTAGCTGAATGAATTGGAGAGACTCATCAGCCACTAACAGGTCGTCAGAAATGAGGATGTCCAATGTATGATCAAGCAAAGAGGTGCTGATGACCAGGAGTGACAGCTCAACCACTCAACACCTGCCCTCGTAAGTCATACACAACAGACAGGGATGAGGTTAAAAGCAAGAGGGCTGTAGACACAGAGCTCAGTGTCCAAAGCTTTGAAATGTGACAGCTCAAATATAGCAAAGGAAAAAAAGAGTTAAAGAAAGAAAAAGAAGAAGAAAAGAGAGAAGACTATTTATTCTTCACTTCCCCTTGGGGAAAAAAGGTGTTGTTGTTGTTGTTGTTTTTCCCCAGGCATTCTTCCAAGAATCCTACCTTTTTCCCCCTTCCTAACTAAATCACCTGGTCAAGAACATATTTCAGAATGTGCTCTTTCTAGTTGGAAATTCCAGCCACCCAACTGCAACCAAACAGGAAGAGGCAAGGAGGTAAGGGGAGAAATGCTTGTAGGCTTAGATCAGGAAAGCAGATAGAATCCACTCATTTATTCATTCTTTCAACAAATATTTATTTAGTTCTTACTCTGTGCCAGACACTGGGGACAGAATAATAAACAAAATATTCCCATGGAACATGCACACTGGTCGGAGAAGACATAGTAAACAGAAATATTTCTGTCAGGTGGCCATAAGGAGTGGAGGAAAATAAAATAAGGTAATGAGGAAAGGGTTTTTATTTTATACAGGGTTGCTTGATGAGATGGAATGTGACCACAGACCAGAAGTAAGGAAGCAAGCTATCTGGATATCTAGAAGCATGACTAATATGGCAGAAGAAAGAACCCATGCAAAAGCCTTGAGGTGTTATCAGAGTTGGTACTATGCCAAGGAAGAGGGCCAAAAAGGTTGAGGGAAGTGATTGACCAAGGGTTATTGACTAGGCTCCCTAGGAGCAGACTGAGAATGAGGTGATCATGTAAGAAGTGTATTGGGATCAATATATGTGAAAGGAAAAGGGAGGAAGCAGCATTAAACAAAAGGAGGAGTTGGACCACTATGGGATCTTGACAGAGAGCTCAGGCAGCCCCCCAGGGAGCTCACAAGCTGGGACTGCCCTTCAAAGTTGCCAAGCTCTATGCCCATGTATCTACCAGTCATCAGATGCAGGCTGCCCCAAGATGAGAACCTGGCCTTGGGAGAAGCAGCTATCTCCATGGGTGGACAATTTCCACAGGAGTCTGGAGGCTGCAGGAAACAATTCTTTCAGTCCTGAAGAGGGGACACACCAGAGTATTCTCTACACCAAGGGAGAGAGTGTCAAACAGGTAAGCACAGAAATAACCAGGAACCAGATTCTTCCAAAGCTGTGGGTCGAATTTTGGCTTACCATGGGCAGCCGCTAGAGGATTTGAGGGGACTTAGATGTTAAAAGCATCCTTCTAGTGATTGGTCTGACATCTGACACAGAGTATGGGGGTGGAATGTAACAAGTAATCACATCATCAGTATAGCACTTCAGGGAAACAAAAATTGTGAAAGAGAAAGAAAATAAGTTTTCAATAAAGGCAGCAAAGTTCCTGCAGTCACAGGTGCTGTCAGGGAGCCCTCTGCCAGCAGCAAAACAGGATGGAAGAGGCAGCAGAGAGCAGATCTAGATAGAGGACACGAGAACAAGGCTCGGCCATTCCCATCTGGAGAAGCACTGGAAAATCTTTCATGAAGATGAATCAGAGGTTCAAATAAACTTTTTTAGTGTGTTTGGGGCAAGAAAATAAAGAAGTTTAGACTCTCTTTGGGGTTCTCAGGACAGCTGAGAAGGTAGGTCACAATAGTGTTCAGGAAAGGTGAAATTCATCTGGGAGCTGTAAACGAGAGCATGGGATATCCTTCTGATTTGGGGCAGCAGTTCTTAGAGTTGGGGTGTATCGCAATGATCTGAAGAGCTCTCAGAGAACACAGCAGCCCAGGGCCATGTCCACAGGCTTGACCCTCCATGCCCATATGGCTCCTAGTTTCCCAGGTGAGGCTGGTACCCACAAAAGTTGTAGAACCATTGAGTTGGAAGATTGCTTTATGGTGTGTCAGTATTTGGACGGGCTCCCCTCCCAGGGAAAAACCAACCAAAAGACAGCACTGCCCTTTGGTTCCCATTCAAAATCAGTGTCCATTAATGTCCACATATATGCAGCATTTCTGTACTCTACAGAAAGGTGGACTCATTACTTCTTTGCAAAAGCCTCCAAACTGGTGAGTCTCCTTGGTGACAGGAGCAGGTGACAGCAGAGTTGCCAAGACTTTGCTGCTGAGTCTCTGTTGGCACAACCCAGAGACCTGGGGACTCACAGGTTCTACACAGAGTAGGGAACTGGGCAGAATATGGTTCAAACCTTTAACACCTTCATAGAGAAAAATAAAGTGGGCTACAGATGTCCTCCAATCATGAAACTATTATTGGGACATGAAGTGAAAGTTTCTCCTTCTTTTTCCTTCTTCTTCTTCTTCTTCTTTTTTTTTTTTTTTTTTTTGATTTACTTATTTATTTTGAGAGTGAAAGATCATGCACAGGGGGAGGAGCAGAGGAAGAGGGAAAAAGAGAGAATTACCAACAGATTCCCCACTGAGTGTGGAGCTTCATGTGGGTCTTGATCTCATGACCCTGAGATCATGGCCTGAGCCCAAACCAAGAGACAGATGCTTAACCAACTGAGCCACCCAGGCACCCCCTCATTTTTCGACAGAAAAGCAAAACTCAAGCAATCTGTTTCCTAAGCAGACAGGCTTGAAGCACACCATCTAGGCTCTCCTTCCATGTTATGATTAGTGGGCCAGACTCCACAGGCCCTGGCAGGAAACAACAGTGACAGGCCACTCATCCCCTCTGTTTCAGTGGAAACATAACACTCCTGCCTGGTGGTGTCACGGGTCTTGGGCTGCATAAAGGGACTTTTCAGTCACAGGAATATAACATTTTTTTTTTTAATCAAGAAGGGTGGGAAGGGGATAGGAACACAAAAATTTATGACAGATCTAATTTCATTTTCAGAAAACTTGTAAAGACTGACAAGGTCTACACTGCCTCAGTGAAACTCCCATGGATAAGTAAAGCTTACAGAGAGGCAAGTTGCCACATAAAACCTCAGAAATATGTCTACCAATTATCCAACCAATTGTGAAACAAGTCTTTCTCCAGAAGACAAATAGCTGAATTAAAGCACTGTTGCTTCAGCAACTATTTGACAAATAGGTAAAGAAAGAATCTAATAGGGGTGCCTGGGTGGCTCAGTGGGTTAACCCCTGCTTTCAGCTCAGGTCATGATCCCAAGGTGCTAGGATCAGGCTCCCTGCTCAGTGAGAAGCTTGCTTCTCCCTTTCCCTTTACCTCACCCCCCTGCTCACACTCATGCACTCTCTCTCAAATAAATAAAATCTTAAAAAAAGAAAGAAAGAAAGAAAGAAGATATCTAATAGAGAACAAAAACCAAGAGAAGCATCAACAGAGGGCAAGGGTTTTTGCTAATATATTATATATTTGTAAATATATTATAGTAGTTTTTAAACAAAGTCATATTAACAATAGAACAACCGAAGTCACAGATTGAATTACTAAAGCAAAGAAGTTACAGCAAGAAGCCAAAATGCAAGAAATTTTCATATGCCATCAAATGTTTAAAATATTGCATATCACTATACCAGGATTACATGAGAATGCTCCCTGTTGCCTTCAAACAATCACTTTAATTATTACAAACAGAATATTTATGCTCCAACTTTACTATACTAGACAACAAGACCCGTGCAACAAAAGGACTAGATAAAAGAACATCAATTATGAAGATGTGTGCTGCTTGATAGGATAACTAACCAGGACTGTGGAAAGAAAGGGAGATGCACAGATAGGGGAAGGGCAGCCGAACAAATAGGAAACCCACAGAAGAACCCAGGACAGCGGCTGTGAATGCAGGAAAAAGGCATTGAACAAAGTATCTGAGGGATGAGTGGCTGCAAACCGCCCCCCCCCCCGCCCAGATGCCTTGCCTATGGCCACTACTCCCACCACCCCAAATATTCAGAGGCCCTGGAGTATGCCCAAAGGAACTTTGCTATAAACATATATATAATGGCTTGAGCAAAATGTAGGACACATACTATCTACACAGCCTTTGCCACATAGCTCTGAAGGTCACATGCTGGTTAATTCGGATAGGAATTGGGTTCCTAACCCAGCCAATCTTATGCTAAATCTCCCTTTTAACTTATTTTTTAAAGATTTTATTTATTGGGGCACCTGGGTGGCTCAGTGGGTTAAAGCCTCTGCCTTCAGCTCAGGTCATGATCCCAGGGTCCTAGGATCGAGCCCCACATCGGGCTCTCTGCTTAACAGGGAGCCTGCTTCCCCCTCTCTCTCTGCCTGCCTCTCTGCCTACTTGTGATCACTGTCTGTCAAATAAATAAAAAAAAAAAAACTTTAAAAATATTTATTTATTTATTTATTTATTTAATTAATTTATAGACAGAGACAGAGAACACACACGCACACACACACTCACAGGAGAGAGCAGGGAGGGGCAGAGGGAGAGAGAATCTCAAGCTGACTCCACCCTGAGTGCAGAGGGGGACACCAGGCTCCATTTCATGACCCTGAGATCATGACCTGAGCCGAAATCAATAATAGTTGAACACCTAACCCACTGAGCCACCCAGGTGCCCCAATGTCTCCTTTTAACTTTTCACTCTCACACCGGACTGTGTAATACAGACGAGAAAAGGAAAGCCGTGCACAATAACTGTAATATTAGGAGATAATTCTTAAAATTTTAAAATAACAAAACTTACAAGATCCTCACCCAGCAGACCACATTTGTCAAATTAGAGCATTAGATGATTCTGTTACAATATAAAAGCAGAAATAATGATGCTAAGCATTCCATTTCAAAATCTTAGGGGGAAAAAAGAGGAAAAGAACACAGACTAATGACATAATGAAGTACACATAAACAAATAGAAAAACAGTAAAATTAATAAATCTAAAACCCGGCTCTCTGGAAATACTAATGAAAGAGGCAAACTTGTGTTGGGATGAATCAAGACAAAGAAAGAAAAGCCTAAATCAACAAAATTTGAAAGAAGTATGGAGATGTAGCTAGCCATGTACAAAAGACTGCTTTAAATTATAAGGAAATACCCTGCACACTTGTAAAATTCTGCTACTGAAAAACTCACTGAAAAGGATAATTTCCCATAAGACTATAAAATGCAAAAATTGACACAATAAGTAGAAATCTGAATAGGTTAAAAATTGATAGGTAAATTGGAAAATTTTTAAGGGATTACTCAGAGAAAGGGCTGTTTTCCTCTATTTTGCACACTGACTTTTTTCCACACCTGGCCCTCCTCTGAGTGACAGACAGACGGCAGATGTGGCAGACACTTTTGGTGAGGGACATTGAGGCTGGCTATACAACTGAGAGGTCATGGAGGGAACAGAGATCACAGATTCTCTTCACTCAATAAACATACTCCTAACAAGTTAGATACATAATAAGAGCTAAAGAGACACCAAAGAATGGCCCTAGAAAGCTTGGGCTCCCCAAGGGGTCAACCAACTTACAGTAATTAAAGGCTCACTCAGGAAATCCTGGCAAGGCCTTCTCTTTGGCTCAGAGCTGTTCTTGGCCCTAAAACAGATGATGGGGCTAGGACCACAACAGCCAGTGAGCCAGCCACCAAAGCACCTGTCTTCCTCCAAACTCACAGAAAAAGGTCGTGGGAGTGAATGTGGCTCAGTGTTCCTGAAAAGCAAGATGAGGGATCACAGTGGGGTATAACCTGCTACACTGCTCAGCCCTGGAACCCTAAAGTATCTTTGTTTTGTTTAAGATTTTATTTATTTATTTGAGAGGGAGAGAACTTGAGTTGGGGGGGAGGTGGAGGGGCAGAGAGAGAAGCAGACTCCCCACTGAGCAGGGAGCCCAATATGGGGCTCCATCCCAGGACCCCAAGATCATGACCTGAGTGAAAGGCAGATGCTTAACCAATGAAGCTACCCAGGTGCTCCTCTTTGGGGTTTTCTTAAATATAGGAAAATAAATACCAGGAAAGGGATAGCAGGAGCCAGTGAGCTGGCTCAGCGTGGGCTTCTCCAGGCTGCATCCTGTCTCCAGGCCAAGGAGGTTGATGGTAGCAAGACCGCTGGGCATGAGAACATGGGCAGAAGTCAGTAATTTTTCTCAGCTGTAACAAATTTTAAAGAAATAAAGATAAGGACCCAAACCAGACTATCAGTCCAGGTTCTGAGCTATAGATAACAGAGAGTTTTTTCTGGAATTTTGGAAAAATCATGTACCCTTTGGAAAGGCAAGGTCAATGGGTCCTAGGCTAGGCTTTGAGAAATACCACCCAGAGCCATTACGATCCCAGTTAGAAATTGCTGCTGCCTAAACCCACAACCACATCACCTCTGACTCTCCCACCACAGAGTGGGTGCCCCACATCCTGGTGGGCTGCCCAGATGGTTCACATCTGACTGGCAGAATCTAAGTTGCGTGTCCACACCCTAGGGCAAGGGAAGGTGGAAATGTAAGGGGATGTTGGTGTTAAGATTTTTAAGATTTTTGTTTTGTTTTGAGATTTTTTTTGTGAGAAAGGCAGGATTTGCAAAACAGGTCACTGTCAAACTGTGAAGGGAGACAAAATATTTAGAGCATCTGTGAACAACCAATGTTGATTATTACAGCTGTGGGCAAAGTGCCTCAGTTCCTCTCCCATAAAAGAGAGAGTATAATAATCTCCCTTAAGTGACCTGAGAATTGAATGCATCTGCGTGGCGCAGAGACTGACGCGCCATTCTCCCTGAACTTCAGTTCACAAGGACACTTGCCCTAAATGTACATGTGGAACTGATACTGGCTCTTCCTGAGTGGGTTGCCACCACAAAGACACTGCATCTGAAAATGTCATTCCATATTCTGTCCTGGTGTAGGACAAAACGTTACCCAAAATATTCACAAAAGAGTCTGGCTGTAAAGTCAGCCTAGCTAAGCAATGACCCAAGAAGATACCCAGCATAGAAGTAGAAGCCACATTGTTCTTCCTTTAAAGGGCAAAGACACGGTAGTGCTGAGACAGATGCTCTACTGTGAGTTCATGTCTGGCCAAGCCAGGGAACAGGCACCGTGACGACAATGGCAGAAACCAAGGAAGTCATCAGAAACAGAGTGTGTCTTCCATGCCAAGCCCTGTGACATGCTTTTTTCTTTTCAATGTTATCACGTTGGCTTGGTGCACCAATCTTATAGGATGGACATTACTGGTTCCCTCTTTTATAGATAAAATGCAGAGGTTGAAGATGTTTGAGGATTATTCCAAATGAGGAGGAATTAAGAGTCTGAATCCAGCTGTGGTGTGACCCCAAAGTTTTCTCTACCTCTTAGATGAAAGTCTCCTGGTCCTGGGTTTCTTGCCAGCTCTATGGCTTTCTGTGGCTTACCTGTACTCACATTTCCACCTGTAGTATGACAGGGCCTACATGCCAGGTGATTCCTTCAGCACCCTGTTCTTCAGAACTCCACACTTCTTGCTGGCACTGACACTTTGCTGTTTTCCAAACTTGGTGTCGGAGCATGGCACAGTGAGCCAGTCCCTTCCTCGCCATTGAACTTGATGATCCTTTTCTGAGTTCTCTCAGGGCTCTGCTGACCATTTTGGCCTGAATCCAGGGAAGCGCACAGCTGGTAGCTGACCATAAAAAAATGGATGGATTAACTACAAAAGAGGCAAAGTTCACTTTTGGTCTCTTGATTTCAGAGCATCCCTATGTAAAACAGTTCAGCATTCCGAGCGTAAACTGTCATTGCATTTCAAAGTTCAATCGTTCCCCCATCAAGCGAGTGTTCAGTGCTTATTCTCCTTGTGATTTCCAGCTTATTAGGGCTGCTGTGATAGCAGTCTGTGCTTCAGATCATTAGCTACTTGCTCCTTAAATGGAATCCATTTGCTAAATATAACCAGGAACCCTCAGTAGTTTGCATTAATTATGTTGGGCTGCATTGTTAAGGTAAATAACAGAAGAAACTAACAGTGTATATATCTATGAAGGCCATAATTTTCCTGTTTGTCCCAGACAGTAAGCATTTGGGCCATTTTTTAACAGGCTTATTCAGCTGTCTGGTCAAGGGGATGATGGATCACGGGTTCTGCTCCAATGAGAGGCTCACAGCTGGGCAACACTCACTCGCACTCTCCCCTTCTACTGAAAGGTGAGGAGCTGGGATTCCTCAGGGTGTAAATTTCAAGTTGGGAATCCAGTCACATGTTTCTCTTGGGATGAGGCCATGTAGTAGGAGACCGGTCTGATTGTCAGAGACTCGACCTTGTGTTTGAACATCCCAGAACCATAGAGGGGGGAAAGGGACCTATGTCCTAGTTTCTCTGCTATTCTGTGAAGGGAAACAAGAACTGCCTGAGCCAAGAGTCCAATTGCCATCTACCAGATCTGTGGCTTTCTAACCTCTGTGGAGCCATAGGATCATGGAGCATCATGGAATCATAAATGGAAGAGGAAAATGTAGAGACAACATGCATGGATTGAGATATGAGTGGCTGGGCAGTCTATGGTTCTCCACCACTTTATCACCCAGAGGACCCACAGGACAGCCTGCTTAAACACAGAATAGAGATTATAGTCAGTGGTACTGTAATAGCATTGTATGGTGACAGCCCCAGCTACACTTTTGGTGAGCAGAGCATCTTGTAGAGAGAAGGTGAATTATTATGTTGTAACCTAGAACTAATGTAACATTGTGTGTCAACTATTGTAAATTTTTTTTAAAAAAAGAACACTATTTGTTCCCTGTATTTGTTCCATTATAAAAATGTTGTTTGCCTTCTGGGACCTCTCTTTCTTTTGGACTCAGAATATGCTTCCCCAAACTGCCTCAGTTTGGCCCATGGTTGCTAAGCAACTCCTTCATTCCAAAGCTGTGCTAGATGGAGGGAATACTGAGGCTCTGCTGGGCTTTGAAGAGTGATTTTTCACAGGCAGAAGATGTGTGAGAAAGACACAGCCCATATCCCAACTGGAGGTCAACATTAGACCTAATTCTAGAATAGAGATTGCTGGGCCTTCCCCAATAGTTCATTCCTCTTAAAGGACATCTACAAATTGTCATTATTGTTACTGGGTAGGATAATTATTCACTGTTATATAAGAAAAGGTTTGTGAATTTTAAGGATGTCTATCAAAGAAAACAGGAGTAAAATGATATGGTGTTTGGAATTTAAAATATTTCAGCAAAGAAGAAAGAGAGACTCACATAAAGCAAATGTGGCAATATCTTGATAATTGTTGAATCTTGATGATGAAATGCAAGGATTCATTTTTTTCTTCATTTTCTCAGGTCAAATTTTTAATTTTTTAAGTTGTTCTTTAGATTATTTTAAATCTTCCTTCAACTACTGCATGTCTACATGTATACGTACCTCAACAATCCTTGGAGGGAAGGCTCTCTCCTTTAGAAGAGAAATGATCTGGAATGCCCATAGCCAAAATGCCCCTGTGAAATGCTCAGGAACATCTGAGTATGCTGAAAGCCCAGAGGTCTTTGAGGTGAATTTCCTCTCCAGCCAGCAGTGTGTGATGAACAGACCAACATGCTAAAAAAACATTTCCCGAAAGCTCTTCTGCACAACACCAGGCTTATGACAAGCTCCAAGCAAGAAATGGTTCCACTGTCATGTACACTTAGGAAAGAGATGCACATGGGCTCCTGATCAGCAAGTCATCATGGCCACTAGCATTTTAAAGGCTTTGCTGAATCCTTCAGGGACAAAAGGAAAAACATCCTGTTGTTCTCTTACCTTGTTCTGTCCGAGAGACTGAGAGAGGAGTGAGAGGTCCCTGCACTGGGAAAGGAAGGGAACGTATATCCATCCATCCCTTGGGGCCTTCTACATACACCAGACTTTGTGTTAAGTGGCTTTCCTGGTGTCTGCAGTAAGTCCTCATTATGCATTCACTCAGCACACTGTATTTCCCCGACTGGAACATGTGTAATGCTTTACTTTGACTTCTTGTTCTGTAATTTATCTTTCCTGTCATATTGTGAACTGCCCATGGGTAAAGTCTGTATCTTGTGTTCATCACTGATAACTACAATGGTCTCCTTTTCACTTAACATAATTCTTACAAAATTATGGATGCTCAATAAATATTTGCTGGGTAAATACAGGAGCTATCTCACTGAATCCTCAGGATGGCCAGAGGAGAGATCAGTCTCACTATTTTATAGATGATGGTTGGAGACACATGGAGATGAAATAGTTTTTCTCAACTCTTTATAACAAGGGAGTGGCATATCTGGCATTCAAAATCAGTTTTGTTGACCCTTAATGTTATTGCATCCCTTCACAAATAAATATTATAAACTAAAATTGCAGCAATTCTGAAGAGTAGAGAAAGGAAAGGGAAAATTAGTAACTTTGCAGTGGAAAAATTTGCAGACACGACCTTATCCAAAGTTGACATGGCCTGCGATAAGGACACCCCATGATATTATGTGATATCCTCTGATAGGGCATGATGAGAAGGGCACATCTCTGGATTTTCTCCCTGCAAGCCCAGACTTTCCTCTAATCATGAGAAGACATCAGACAAACCTACACTGATGGACATTCTACAAAATACCTGACTGGTACTTTCCAAAAGTGTCAAGGTCATATGAACAGAAGATTGAAAACTGCCACAGACCACAAACTGGAGTAGACCAAGGAGAAATGGTGGCAAAATGCAATGTGGAATCCTGGACTGGATCATGGAACAGAAAAAGAACATTAGTGACAAACAGAGGAAATCCAGACAAAGTCCAAAGCTTAGTGAACAGTATTTTACCAATATTCACTTCTTGGTTTTAGTAATTGTACATTGTTTGGGTAAGATTTTAACATGCGGGAATGCTGCATTTAGAAGGGGTATTGTGTAAGTTGCCCATTGCCTCCATAGCAAATTGCCACAAACTATGACTGAAACAATACACACTTACGATCTAACAGTTCTGGAACTCAGAAGTCAGAACTAAAATTAAGATTTTGGCAGAGCTACCTTCCTTCTGGAAGCTCTAGGGGAAAATCTGTTTCTTTGCTTCTTTTTATTATGGTGAATTATACCTAGGATGAAATTGACCATTTTTGCCATTTTTCATTGTAGAGTTCAATGGCATTAAGTACATTCACATTGTTGGCAACCATCACCACCATCCATCTCCTGAATGTTTTCATCTCCCTTCACTGCCACTTTGTACCCATTAATGATATGTTTACTTGCCTTTTCCAGCTTCTAGAGTTACCCACATTTCTTGTTTCATGGCCCACTTCTATCTTCACATCCCACAGAGCAAGCAAATCTCTCTTTGGCTCTCCAATCTGCCTCTCTCCCTTATAAGTATCCCTGTGCTTACACTGGGCCCTCCAAGATAACTGTAGAATAATCTCCTCATCTCAAGATCTTTAATTTATTCATAGCTGCAAAGTCCCTTTTGTCATTAAGGTGACATATTCACAGGTATGAGAGATCAGACTTGGACATACTGGGGGAAGGGCATTGTTCTTTCTCTACAGGTGTTTAGGAACCATCTGTATTATCTTTGCAACTTTCCTGTAAATCTAAAGTTATTTTAAAATAAAATGTTTTAGAAACAGCAATACCTGCATGATCATCTATGATAGACATAGACTGTCTCAAAATACATATTCACAAATTCTCAAAGTTGCATAGGAACTTAAAGATTTTTCTGTTATTGACCAAATGTTGATAGTCCTCAAGGAATGATAATATGTAGAGTAAGAGGTAAGTTTATTTGAAAGTGACCCCTAGATATCTTTCTGGAAAATGCTTGGCATTGAGTCTACTGAAATCAAGAGCTCCTTCAGCAACCAAGTACAGTATCAACCCAGGGCAAAATTAAAGTATCTGATTTAAAACCTGGATCCTGTACAGCTGGAAAGATATTTCTGTCCCTTTATCTCCCTACAAAAACAGCTTCTGGAATCAGAGGTCTTTGACCTCAGGCCAAAACCAAAGAAGTACCCTATAAAGAACTTTCTTTATACTATACAATAAGTAGTTAAGGGGTGCCTGGGTGGCACAGTCAGTTAAGCATCTGACTTGTGGTTTCAGCTCAGGTCATGATCTCAGGTTCACGAGATCAAGCCCACATGCTGGGCTCTGTGGTCAGCAAAAAGTCTGCTTGAGATTCTCTCCCTGCCTCCTTCTGCCCCTGCTGCTCATGCATGCCCTCCCTCTCTCAAATAAATAAGAAAGAAAGAAAGAAAGAGGGAGGGGGGGGTGGAAGGAAGGAAAAAAGAAAGAAAAAGTAGTTGATGCTCCAGGGGGACACCTCCTAAGATGAGTATGGGGAGTTTGGAAGGAGAAGCTGAACAGAGTGGAACCAATCCAGAACTTTCCAATAGACACTGAGAAATTGGGGTAAAGTAAGGAAAGCCGGCAGAACAGCTATGCTGGAGAAAGTTCACCTCCCAAGCAATGACCTTATAATTTGAGTCATCATGGGGGTTGTCCAGTCTTCCAGCCAGCTCTATTCCTACAAACCTAACAAAGTAGCCAGCCTCTGCAAATGCCTCACCCAATTATAATGTAGCCACAATTGACCTGTCCAGGCAAAGAAGATGCTTGGAAAACAGACCCACTTTACTCATAAATATGCAACCATTTGGGTGTACGGTAAGGCAATTTACAGAGGTGAGGCAGATGAGAGGAATGTCAGTTTGCAGGAGATGATAAAGACCAGGAAACCGAGGAAATACAGAATGCTCTTTTAGACATGTTAATGTGACTATCAGAAACCACCATCAATTCTGGAAAAAAAAAGTACAACTGTTTTAAATACTTCTATCAAAATCAAAATCTCTCAGATCGAGTTAAAAGCAAAATACAAGTATACGCTTTAATATGACACAACCAAATCCAAATAACATTGGAAAATGAAAATTAAGAGTTTCCTCCAGTTTACAGTGACTGCGTACAAAAGAAAATACCCAAGGGAGGTAGCCATTTTAGTATCAAAGGAGAACTCAAGGCAAAATGCACTAAGCAAAGAAAAGGTTACATTACACAGATAGAAAGTATAGCCTATAATGAAGACTCTAACAATCAAAAACTTGTGAATGGGAATGAATTATACAGCATGAAAGTGTAGGGCAAAAACCATGAGGAATGCAAGAGAAAAATGGACAGAAATTATTACTGTGGAAGGCCTGGATTGCTACCAAATGTCACAGACAGATTAAGTAGGACAAACACAAATAAAGGAAGTAAATAAACAAGCAAGTAAAAAAGGACACAATGCTGGTAACAACATGGTGAATGGAGGTGGAGGCATACACTTTCAACAGTAACCTCAACCTAGCTCCTGCTCTTCTCTCCTGCCTGTTCACTCCGTTCACACCCTCCTCCCCCCTCCCCTGCTGCTTCTGCTTCACCTTTTCTTAGAAAAGTGAGGAACCTGAAATAAATAAACAAACAAATTATATATATATATATATATGTATGTATATATATGTGTGTGTGTGTATATATATATATATGTATGTATATATATGTGTGTGTGTGTATATATATATATATCTCCAAATCCCTTTAGAATGATGGGGAACATAAATAATAATCAAGTAAAAGAAAAAAATGTTCTGAGTTGGTAGATGAAGCCATCTAGCTGCAGACCCCAAGTGGTGCTGTTGCCCTTGACCCAGGTAGACCGCAGAGCCTTCCAGGGGGATGGTTTTAGAACCTCTCTGTGACCCTATTATTTCTATTCAAGAGGCACAGCCTGTCTTGGCCACTGATGGAACTTGATCGCTCACTAGCCTTTGACCTTGTGATGAAGGAGGAACACTTTCTTATTATCTGAAAGTTGCCTCACTATTTTTCCTCCCATGTGTGAGTTTTGTTATATAGTTTATAGGGATTCTGGACAGTTCTTCCTGGTCTAACACCTTCCCAGATGACACCTGGGAAGAATTGATTTTGGCCTTTTGAAGCCAGACGACTCTGAAGTTTGAGGGGAGGGTCTGTCAGACAAACCTCATTTCCAATACCAGCTGCAAGTGGTTGAGGTTCCCAAAACCACAGTTAGGTTTGATGATTTGCTAGAAGGATTTACAAAACTTACTGATAGCTGTGGCAGTTATGGTTTATTACAGGGAAAGGATGCAGATTAAAATCAGCTAAAGATTGCTATATATAGGACAGAGTCCAGGGGAAGAACCAAACACAGAGGTTGACCCTGTCCTTTCCCCCATGAAGCTAGGACACAATTACTCTTCTGACAATTATGCCTGACAATGTGGATGGAGTATTGCCAACCAGAGAATCCTACCTAAGCCTCTTATTCAGAACTTGACTGCGGCTCCATCATTTGATTGCCTACATGGGTGATCTCAATCTCCAGTTCCTCTAGAGGTCAACAGATCCTGCCTGTCCCAAAGCTCCCACCAACTAATATCTCTTTGCTGGTCTTTCTAGCTTGACAGTCCCCACCCTAAGACTGTCTAGTGTGCTCAGCTCCCAATCTAAATCATTTTGTTAGACTACCTGGCATGACCCAAGACCTCACAGTAAACAAAGACACTCCTATCAGGCATGACATTCGGAGAAGACAAAGGCTAGATCTCTTTTTAGGCAAGATTAAATTCTTGACTACACAGAGGTGCAAGGAACAGTGTCTGGAGAGTTGAAAGAGACCAGGGCCAGATGGTAATGACATGAATATTAATAACACTAGATTGTATTTACTAAGCTTTTCTATGGGTCAGGCACTGTGCTACCTCCTTTCATGGATTACCTCACCGAGGTGTCAACCCCCACCCCCCAGCCATGGAATAGATATTCTCCCTAGGGTGTGTGGGGAGAGGGGATCATAAGACCGTGTGATCCAGTTGGTCAATTGCATTAAGAACTGGATCCTCCCCCTGTGTCCTCCACTTTTAAAGAGATGGACTGAAGGTGCCTTGTACAGCACAGTGACTAAAATCATGGACCAACCTCAAATTTCTAGAGTGGTAACTTTGGGCACCTGTTACTAGATGAAAGTCCATGAAGGTAGAGAGTCTAATCTGTTTTCTTCATTCTGTAGATTCAACCCTGAGAAATTACCTGGCACAAAATAAATACTCTATATATCTTTGGTGAATAAATGAAGCTTATCTAACCTAAGCCTCACTTCCTAGTATTGAAAATAAGAGAAAACATATCTGTCACTAGAGATGTTGGAACGATTAGTGCATTAATGCAGTAAGGCCTCTGGCACCAGGAAGTTCCAGTAAAGGTATCAATCACTGTCAGGGCCATGACTATTATCCAGCTCAGCAGGGAAGAAGGTTTAGAAACTGAAAGAAACCCCCTTCAGGAGTGGAATGTGCATATTATTGGAATGAGTCCTTCTTGGCACCCCTGCCCCTGAACATTTTGGCAGGGCCTGGACAAGGCCCTCCAGAATTGAAAAAAAAAAAAAAATCCCAACACAGAACAGATCCCGTTCCTTCTTTCCAAACTGTGCTCAGGCAATTCCTGTTTATTTCCTACTTCTTCATCTCCACTCACATCCTAATGCTTCCTCCTAGTTCATTTTGATGTATCTTCTTGTTGTTCTTGAACTTTTCAGATATGTAATAATTTTATTTTTAGCTTTCCTTTTTTAAAGATGATGGCATTTGGGGCTATAAAATTTCCTCAAAGTACGGACCTAGCTATCTATCATAGATCTCGCCATGACATGTTTTCTCTTTTTTTTAAAGATATATTTATTTATTTGAGTGAGAAGGAGACAAAGAAGGGGAGAGGAGCAGAGAGAGAGAATCTTGGAGCAGACTCCCCACTGAGCATGGAGCCCAATGCAGGCTCAATGTGAGGCTCAGTCTCATGACTGGAGCTGAAACCAAGGGTTAGACCCTTAGCCACATGAGCCCCCCAGGCACCCTTTGCCATAATATGTTCTTGTCCCTGCTTTCTAGTTAGTTTGCCACAGTGCTCACTTTGGCAGTGCATATATTCTAGTTAGTTTGCCACTGCATATTTTATTTCCTGTCAAATCCTATAACTAAGAGTTAATTCCATATTTCTTGATTAGGATACATTTGAAAGTATTGGTTGAGCTGAGTTCCCAGTAGAAAATATAAGTCTTAAAAAAACTAAAGGACTGAAGTTGAAAATAAGATCCATAAGCCTCAGAGGCACAGCTACTGTGTTTCCATCACAAAACACCCAAGCAGTGAGGCTGGCTGATCCTTTTCTTGGGTTCCTCCCCAAAGGCCCTCCTTTAACAGAAAGACACAAGCCTCCACACTTCATTCTAGAGTGCTCCTGCACTGGTACTGAACCCCAAACTGGTGCTGAGGGACTGCTCAGCTCACTGTGGTGGATCTTTTAGTACTTAGAGAGAACACAATTTGCCACTGGCCATGAGAATGAGACAACTGAGAGCCATTCTCACTACACCTAAAAAGAATCTTTACCTTATCATATTGTTACTATAAATTCACCTTTAAAACACAAGAAATTGTGAGGTGCTTGGCTAACTCAGTCAGTAGAGCATGTGACTCTTGATCTCAGGGTTGAGTTCGAGCCCCATGTTGGGCATGGAGACTGCTTAAAAACAATAAAACACCAGAAATTCTATCTGTATAGTTAACTTATCTTTTTAAATATTTTAGGAGAGGTTCTACTGATCCACCTTCTCCAGGATGATGTTTCATTCCTGGGTTCATTATGAGGCAAGTTATTTTCTTCTTCCCCAGGCCTCAACCCTGGGATACACCTGTCCTGCGTGGGCACTGGCTGAATCTATGAGACAAAAGGCCATCACTGAATGTCCAAAGCCCAGTGCCCCACCCAGGAATCAGGCCCCAGTAAATCAGTCAATCTTACCTTAGCAAGATCCCCTGAATTTCCAAAACAAGAGACCCCGATCAGGGATGGAACCATATAATATTCCATCTTTCCCACACATTGAGAATTCCTCCACCACCAAGAAGGCCCTGCTGACTCACTACGTGAGCTTAGGCATGTCATTTAACCTCTCTAGATCTGTATCCTCATCTACAAAATGTGTATAAAATCAGTCCCTCTGAGTTGCTGTGATGACTGAGTGCAAGAATGTATGTAAAACACTCAGCATCGTATCTGACACATAGAAAGCAACAAATGTTAACTTTTCATTATTATTGTTATGGTGGTGGTAGTTAAACTCGGACTCGGACGAGATTCCCACATACTCTTTAACACATCTCCAGCTATGGAGTATTTGCAACAGCCCTGACAAACAAACATAATTTCACAGAAAAATGGGAAACCTTAAGTAGTGTGCTTAGAGGAATAAGAAAAAGAAAAACAGTATATATCTGCCTGAGAATATAACATAATTAAATATTTGTTAATATATGATTAATATAGATACAAATAACATTTTGGCAGGATCTCCTTAGGGTCCCAGAACACAAGGTCCCCAAAGTTGCTACTTTGGCTTCTTATTTATAAGCTTTATATCAGTGTGATCAGCTGAGTGTGGAACCAGGAGTCATTTGTGTGTTCTTTGAAGTGTATCACAGGGGCCACCTGGGTGGCTCAGTAGATAAAGCATATGCCTTCAGCTCAGGTCATGATCTCAGGGTCCTGGGATTAGGCCCTGCATCAGGCTCCCTCCTCAGTGGGAGCCAACTTCTCCCTCTTCTCCCCACTCATTCTTTCTATCGCTATCTCTGTCATTATCTCTGTCTCTCTCTCCCTCTCTCTCTCTCAAATAAATAAAGTCTTAAGGAAGGAAGGAAGGAAGGAAGGAAGGAAGGAAGGAAGGAAGGAAG
>ML103755.1:41628-53565 GCA_003697995.1 Taxidea taxus jeffersonii | reverse complement strand
AAGGAAGGAAGGAAGGAAGGAAGGAAGGAAGGAAGGAAGGAAGGAAGGAAGGAGAGGTGGAGGAAAGGAAGAAAGAGAGAGAGGAAGGAAGGAAGGAAGGGAGGGAGGCAGGAAGAAAGAGTCACATGTAAATTTCAGACATGCCAGGAATTAACATAGATGATATCTATCCATCCTGTGTTTGATTTTAATTAAGGACACAGTGCTCTCTGTGATAAGCCAGGGTCCCTAGAAAGTCAAGAGGGGTTTCCTGCTTCAGCACCACCCCCCAAGGCAAGTTAGCAAACACACACACACACACACACACACACACACACACACACGGTTGTCAGATGCATTTTAGCTCCAGAATGTTCTTGAAAAATATTTCACTTATTTCCCAACATAAAAATCAAATGTCATATAATTAACAAAGCTTGGGATGCCTGGCTGGCTTAGTCAGTGAAACGTCCAACTCTTGGCTTCTGCTCAGGTCATGATCATAGGGTCATGAGACTGAGCCCCGCCTCAGGCCCCAAGCTCAGTGCAGAGTCCACTTGAGATTCTTTCCTCTCTGTGCCTGCCCCTGATCACACTCTCTCTCAATCTCTCTAAAATAAATAAATAAAATCTTCTGGGAAAAAATTAGCAAAGCATATAGTTGTGGTGGTGGGTGTTTAATCTATGAAATTTAGGAAAATGAATTTGAAATGAATTCTGTAGATTAATGTGACCCTTTAAAAAAATAGTTTGGTTACACACACACACACACACACACACACACACCTCTTGCTATATCAAAAGTATTAGGCATATTTATATACTTTGGCTTAGTAATTACAAGACTAGCACTGCATCCTCAGGAAATATACTTAAATATAGAAAAGTGTTTACTTTAGGGATGTTTATTATACTCTTATTAATAAAAATGAATACTGGAAAAAGCCTAAATGTTCAACAATGGGGAATTACTAAGTAATTTATATTATTCCCACCTATTGGAATATTATGTAAGACTGAAGTTGTTTATAAAGAGTTAGTTATAACAATAAAGTGAAATCAATACAGGCTAAAAAACTACAATTATGAAAAATAACTAGGCAGAATAAAAAATTGAAAGAAAGTCGGTTCAAATGTTATCATGGCTTGTGATAGGATAGGGATAGGAAGCTTATGGGTAACATTTTTCTCCTCTTCTTTTTTGTTTTCTAAATTTTACAAGATAAAGACTTTTTAAATGAAACAACAGACTTTATTTATTTATTTTTATTACTTCTTTAAGGTTTTTTTTGTTTATTTATTGGTTTGACAGAAAGATGGCCAGAGCACAGGTAGGCAGGGTGGCAGGGAGAGGGAGAAGCAAGCTCCCGCTGAGCAGGGAACATGATACAGGGCTCAATAGCAGGACCTCGGGATCAAGGCCTGAGCTGAAGGCAGATGCCTAACCAACTGAGCTACCCAGGTGCTCAATTGGTTTAATTTTTGAAAAGAAAAAAAAAAAAAAACGGAAGTCTAAGAACTAAAGGAGAAAAGGAAGAAAAAAAAAGAAATGACATTTCTTTCTCTTTGCCCCTCCTCCTGACCCTTGAAAGGTCCTAACTCAAGGGACTTATCCCAAGGAAGGGCTTACAAACTGTGGGTACCTCACCAAGGTTCAGCATCCCTCCCCATCTGGCTTACTAAACTCTTAATAACTGGCCAGCAGGGGTAGGATTGTACTGTTTTCCAGCCCTAGTGCAGAGAACAGGGTCTGAGTACTTAATAAACACTGAATTGAACAGAGTGAGACCAACCCATGTTGGCCTGACTCCAATCGTTTTTTCCAAAGAGGTTTTCCATTTCAGTACCCAGTGCCCACCCCTGGTGTATGACAAGATCAAAATTTCTTGCTGCCTTCCAGGCTGACTTACCCAGAAACCCAAATGTTCAGTCTCTCTAATAACTCAGGACCCCCAAGACTGCCAACATGCCCAGTCCATCATAGCATATTGCCAAAAATACTATGATTTGGATAGACAAAAGACAAATTCTTGGTAATTAAAAGGAGGGACCAAATCAATTTCTTCAGGGTAAACTCTGCTGCTGTGCCACAAACCTTAAGTTCCTGGCCTGCAAATCTATTTATCACACATTCACCTCTACTCTCAAGTCAGAAGCATCCTTTGGACAGCTCACATTCCTGCAAATTGGTGTCAATTTGTAGCAATTTGGTTTATTATCACTGGTTCAGGGACAATTTAGAGCAGATTTTGGCAGGCTTTTGTGATACCAATCTGCCCCGTTGTCCTCCTTATGGAAGACACCTGCTTTGCCAGGAAGATACATTAGTTGTGGGTGACTGAGTAAGAACACAATTAAGCTGTCAGAGCTCCCATGGATCCCTGCTGGGCCTGGAAACCATGAATCTCAGAGATGCCCATCTCTTACGTTGATCACAGGACCTGTCCAAAGGGTCCTACCACCTTTCTTCCCACATTTAGTGCCAGAACATTCAGTAAAGACAAAGGGCACCTAGCAAAGAGATCAGGACTTGAGAGTTCAATGGATAGACTCTAGGATAGTTATTTCCACTCCATCTTCCCAGAATCACGTATGTCTAACCCAAGAGAACTGTGGAATCAGTTTACAGTCCCAAGAGCTCCCAGAAGTCTCAACATTGCCAGATAGGTTGAAATGTCCTTCATGAGGGTTCATCCTGGCTCCAACTTCGGTCTTCAGCTAGGAGAGACTCCTATTTTTTGATAGCCAAGGTAATAAAGAGAAATGCATCACACATGCCCTCAGCAGAGGATGACCGTCTCTGGAGATTGAGTGGGTCACACATGAGACTTCCCAAACTAATAAATGATGTCTTTCCATCAACTGTGCCAGCATTACCCACCAGGAGTCATTCCAGTTATAATCGGAGAGAGCTTCTAAGGAGGAAAAGAGAGGGACCAATTCTTGTCCTTGGTTTCCCCCTCCTTATCCAATTCCCAAACTACCAGAGATGGCAGCTGCTTTACCCCTGGCCTATAACCTCCCCATCATATGTGATGTGATTTTGTGGAAAGAGCACAGGCTTTGAACCCACATCCACATGGTCACAAATGTGGCTCTGACCTTTACAAACTGCAAGACCTTGGGCAAGTTACTTAATCTCTGTACTAGGTTCCACCTGATACCTTGGTGTGTGGGTTTTATACAGCTCTATCCCCAAAGGCCCAGTAATGTCTTCAGAGATATTAAGTTCTTCTAAATTCTATTAAGAAGCATTAAGAGAGTTCCTTCCTTCAACCTATTCCTAGTCAACAAGGTCATTCGTGTCTCAGCTCAAGCGTCATTTCCTCAAAGAGCCTTACCTGATCACCCAGCCTCAGCCAGTCATGAGCACATCACTTTTAGACATCATTTAATTTATTCATTCATCTATTTGGTCAGTGGCTCATTTTTTGCCCTGTGATTCCTACAAGCTTCATAAGAGCTGGGAGCTTATCTGTTCTTGTTGACCACTGCATGCAGTGTATACAGCAATTCCTGAAACACTGACAGAACTCACAGACATCTGTTGGACAAATAAAGCCAAAGCATGGGCTCTAGCGGAGAGCATCTCACAGTGTGGAGAGCGAGAGGCACTGACACTCTACTTTGCTGTGGGACCAATGCTTTCCTGAAGGAAAGCTTCCCAGCTAGACCACATGGCCCTCTCAGCCTGCCTGCAATGGTTACTTTCATATGTCAGCTTGACTAGGTAAGAGATGCCCAGCTAGGTGGTAAACATTATTTCTGGATGTGTCTCTGAGGGTACTCACAGAGGAGATTAGCACTGAAGTCAGTAGGTGGAGTAAAGGCCACCCTCACCAATATGGCAGGCATCATCAAGTCTGAGAGCCTAAACAGAACAGTAGGTAGAAGGGGGAAAATCTGTTTTCCCTGCTTGAGCTGAGACATACATCTTCTCCTGCCCCCAGACACTGGCATTCCTGGTTGCCAAGCCTTCACACTTGGGCTGAATTACATCAACAGCTTCCCTGGTTCTCCAGTTTGCAGATAGGTTCAGAGACTTCTTGGCCTCCATAATACATGAGCCAATCCTATTATGTGTGTATATTTACACACATACACACACATATATACATACACACACATATACATATGTACACATACATACATATATATACACAGTTTGTACAAATGTATATATTTATACAAACTTATATATGCATGTATATGGTGTGTATATATATATATGGAGAGAGAGAGAGAGTGTGTGTCTCCTATTGATTGTCTTTCTCTGGAGAACCCTGACTAATATAGGTCCCTAGACAGGAGGTCTCAGCAGGTGGCTCTCTGGTAAGAGCTGCTTTGCACAGAATTCACCTTAGTACACCTCCACAACCTCATAAAGTCTCTGGTAAGCAGCTGAGCAAGGGGAGAAGCTTCCATCAGATCAGACCATGCTGAGACCCTCTCACTCTGGACCCCTTAGAGGATATCCCCAGTGCTTCCCTGGATAAGTCCAAAAGTGAACAGAAGTGCAGGAGGAAACCTTTATTGGAAAGGAAGGTTGGAAGCAGAAAGAGCCAATTGCGTGTTTTCCCAGCCACGGAAATGGAAAGCACAAGTCTTGGGCATGTGCCACAGAACACCTTCTGTCTAACTGGGGAGCCAGATCTGGGCTCAGTTATCAACTTCTGCTTAACATATATTTGTTGAAAAAGAGAAAAAAAATCTATCTTTAGAAAGAATAAAGGTTTTTGTTCTTTAGAGGGAACTAAACCAAAATGACATTTTAAAACACATAGGTAATCTGGATAAATACAAATATATAAATAAAGTGCCACTTTCCCTCATCAAATTATATAATTAAAGTAATTCCCCACACTGATTCAGGTGAGATAAAACAGCATGCTCTTACTTGACTATTAGGAGAATAAATTAGTATAGAAATTGTGGAAAGGCATCAGGAATCTTAGAAATATGTACACCAGGTCTACCCCTTAATGGTTGCACAAGTTGCGTTTTGCCTAACCCCAAGGAGTACTATTCGCCTTGCAAGAACTGCAATGCAGTTACTGAGTTAGTGCATTTTATGGTAGAGACCAGCCAAGTGTCTGAAGGAAGGGCTGCCTCTTTTGAATGTGCACAAGGTCGCCCCATCAGCTACTGGCAAAGGCAGTTTACATACACGGACACAGTGACTCCATCTCTGTGGAATCCACATGAAGCAAAACATTGCCCAATATGGAAAATGTTTTATTTACAAAGATGTTCATTACAGCATTATTCAAAAATTGCAAACAACCTAAATGTCCAATCACAGAGAAATGATTAAATCAACTGCAGTGTACACAATTGAAATTTATGAACTGCTTATAATAACATGGGAAAAAGCTTCTGCAGTCTTATCATTATAATTTTATATGGATGGATACAAAATTGTGTATACACCATGATTACTACTATGTAAGGCAAACAAAAATTTTTAAAGGCTATTCATAATAAAAATGCAGGACAGTTATTAGCCAACACATTAACAGTAGTTGTTTGGGGATGGTAGGTTTGCTGGTGCTTATTTTTTGCCTCTCTAATTTACTATATTTGACAAATAATTTAATGAGCATGTATTCACTTTATATTGAAATCCTCACCAATAACTATTTAGAAGCAGAGAAGAGTTAGAAATTAGAGGCAAAATCCAAACCTTTCCAAATTCTGTTGCTGAGACTTGAAGACATTAAAACACCTGATGTGATATTTTAGTATTTGTGGAAGATCTTTCAGTACCTGGGCCAAGGAAATTATTTTATACCACCTGCTCCAAGAACCCCCCATAAGAGCAGGAGCCAGGGACACAGGAAGCTCTAAAGAAGGAGAGAGACTGCAGATGACATGAAACTATATATAGAAAACCCTAATGACTCCACAAAAAAAAAAAAAAAACTATTCAAATTGATGAATGGATTCAGTAAAGTTACAGGATGCAAAACTAATATACAGAAATATATTGCATTTCTATTTACTAATAATGAAGTAGCAGGAAGAGTAATTAAGGAAACAATCCTATTTATAATTGCACCAAAAATAATAAACACCTAGAAATAATTTAATCAAGAAGGTGAAAGACCTATATCCTGAAAACTATAAGACACTGATGAAAGAAACTCAAGATGACACAAAGAGAAAACTATACCACATTCATGGACTAGAAGAATTAATATCATTAAAATGCCCAAACTACCCAAAGCAATCTATGGATTTAATCTAATCACTATCAACACATCAATAGCATTTTTCATGGAACAAGAAACAACTCTAAAATTAATGTGGAATTCAAAAAACCCTGAACAGACAAAGCAATCTTGAGATAAAATGACAAAGCTGTAGGTATCAAAATTTCAGATTTCAAGATATACCACAAAGCTATAATAATCAAAACAGTATGGTACTGGTTTTGTGCCAACAAAAACAGACACATAGATCAATAGAACAGAACAGATGTTCTAAAAATAAACACACATTTTATGGCCAATTAATCTATGACAAAGGAGTCAAGAATATACAATGGAGAAAGATAGTCTTTTCAAGAGATGGTGTTGGGGAAATGGGACAGCTACAGGCAAGTGAATGAAACTAGACCACTTTCTTACACCATACACAAAAATAAGCTCACAATGGATTAAGGAACTAAATGTGAGACTTGAAGCCCTAAAACTCCTGAAAGAAAATATAAACAGTAATCTCTTGGACATCATTCTTAGGAACATATTTATGGCTAAGTCTCCTCAGGCAAGAGAAACAAAAGCAAAAATGAACTATTGGGACTACTCCCAAAACAAAAGACTTCTAAGCAGCAAAAGAAACCAACAACAAGAAAAAAAGCAACCTAGTGAATGGGAGAAGAGATTTTCAAATGATTTATCCAATAAGGATTCAATATCCAAAATATATGAAGAACTTATAGAACTCAACATCAAAAAACAAACAATCCAATTAAAAATGGGCAGAAGAACTAAATAGACATTTTCTCCAAGAAGACATACATATGGCCAGTAGGCATATTAAGAAGTGTTCAACATCACTATTCATCAGGAAAATGCAAAACAAAGCCATGTAATGTAAATTGGTACAGCTACAATAGAAAACAGTATGGAGGTGCCTTGAAAAATTAAATATAGAAATAACATATGACCCAGTAATTCTACTTCTAGGTATTTATCCAAAGACAACAAAAATGCTTATTTGAAAATATATATGCACCTTCATGTTCAGTGCAGCATTACTCACAATAGTCAAAATATGAAGCAACCTAAGTGTCCATCAATGAGTGAATGAAGAAGATGCAGTACACATCCACAATGGAATACTACTAAGCTGCGTAAGAAAATGAATGTTGCCATTTGCAACAACACGGATGGGTCTTGACGGCATTATGCTAAGTGAAATAAGTCAGACAGAGGAAGACAAATGCCATATGATTTCACTTATGTGTGGAATCTGAAGGTAAAACATACAATAATAGTAACAACAACAAGTTCATAAATACAGAGAAAAACTGGTGCTGCAAAAGACACAGGGAGGGATAAAGGAAGGCAGTCAAAAGGTACAAACCTCCAGCTAAAAAGTAAGTCATGGGAAGGTAAATGCCCTGCATGGTGACTGTAATTGACACTGTACTGAATATCTGGAAGGTGCTAAGAGAATCGATCTTAAAAATCTTCATTACAAGAAAAAAAAATGTAACTATGTATAATGACAGATGTTAACTAGACTTACTGTGGTGATCATTTTACAATGCATAAAAATTCTGAATCATTATGCTGTATATCTGAAACTGACATAATGTTAATATCAACTTGACCTCAGCCTCTTCCTTTGCCCACCTTAGCACTGGCCAAGACACACCACTGAAGGAAATGCCAGAGAGATGCTCCAACACTCCAGAATGTCCATTCTGTGTTGACTCAGCCTGTGAGACAAATTATTCCTTATGTCTAAGCCGGCTCTTTGCACTTAAGCTACAGCTTTTCTCTTAACCCTGTCTACTTGGGTTTAACAAAACATCAACTGCACCTAAGCAAAATGGCTATAGACCCCAGTGTGGCTCCTGCCCAATGTTGCAGAAGACGTGAGCACCATGCCTGCACGTGAATCCTTGTCACAGATGGGCTGAGTCCCAAACACGGAGTCTAGGCCTTAAAAAACAGTGTAAACCACTTCCTAGGGGGGACTAATGGGAGGATCCTGCCCAGGTTAAGCCATTGTTCACCAGTGTAGGGGTTGTCAGGAGGGACCTTGCACTCACCTCTATTGCCCTGAGGTCCTCTCACTCCTGCCACAAGACCACTGCCCTGTCTGGTATAAAATGACAGGCTGTAATTGCTTCATTCTGGAAGGAATGGGAATTTGATGTGTGCAATTGCAATTTAGAGTGTCATTCCAAGACTCGTGGTTAATGCACCAGTCATGGCTGAACACAAAGAAAGGAGGCAAAGAGGTCATTTTCCTCCACACTTGATGTCACTGTATGTGGGACAGCACTGCCCTCCTTCAGCTAAGCTGAGTGCTTGAGAGCCATGGGCCAAGAGATTGCTCCATCATAACAGTTCCTCTAACTGTGCTTTCTCATTCTTTCTCCTGCAGGTCACCAACCAAGATGATTTTGACTGCTTTACTTTAGCTAATGGATATAACGAGAAGCAAGGGTGTGAATATGCTTTTACAAATTCTGCAAACTGCCTACCATTCAAGCTCTTGATATGCCTGCTCTGAGAGCCATTTCCTTCTCCCTCAGTTGAGAATAATGACATAAAATTTGAGGCATGTCTTCTCACCGTTGAGAGAGGGAAAGGTATACAAGCATACAGCTCGCTCACTTTATTGCAGTGTGGAGATCACTTTTTTTACCAAGTGAGGGACAGAGGCAACCTCGTACTGAGCGAGCCTATCAGCACCATTTTCCAATAACATTTTCTCACTTTGCGTCTCCATGTCACCTTTTTTTTTCCAATTTATTTTATTTCTTTTCAGTGTTCCAGAATTCATTGTTTATGCACCATACCCAGTGCTCCGTGCAATACGTCTGTGTCACCTTTCGATACTTCTCACAACACTTCAAACTTTTGAGTTTGATGACTTTGAGAGATTCAAGACTTCAGAGGAGGAAGTACCTGCAGATGTAATGCAAACAGCAAGAGGAACTAGAATCAGAAGTGGAGCCTGAGATCACGGCAACCTCCTAATCAGACTTGAACAGATGAGGAGCTGCTTCTCGTGGATGAGCCAACCACATGGTTTCTTGAGATGGAATCCACTCTTCGTGGAGACGCTGGGAAGATTGTTGAAATGACAACAAAGGATCTAGAATATTCCAGAAACTTAGTTGATAAAGCAGCAGCAGGGTTTGGGAGGATTAGCTCCAATTTTGAGAGAAGTTCTACTGTGGGTCAGATACTATCAAACAGCACCGCATGCTACGGAGAAATCGTTTGTGAAAGGAAGAGTCAATCGATGCGGCAAACTTCGCTGTTGTCTTACTTGGAAAAACTGCCATAGCTGCCTCAGCCTTCAGCAGCTGCCGCCCTGACCCATCAGCTGCCATCAACACTGAGGCAAGTCCCTCCACCAGCAAAAAGATGGTGACTCACTGGGAGCTCAAATGATGGTCTGATTCTTTAGCAATAATGTACGTTTTTAATTAAGGTATGTACATTTCTTTTCTAAACATAATGCTTAGCACACTAAGTATGTTACAGTATAGTGTAAACACAACTTTTATATCCATGGAGAAATCAATAATTCACTTGACTCCTTTTATTGTAATATTCACTTTATTACGGTGGTCGGAAACTGAACTTGCAGTACCTCTGAGGTGTACCTGTATAAAGTAACAGGACCTGAGCGAGTTGTTAATTGCTTTTTCTATGCCAGTCACCATGCCAGGTGCCTTCTATTAATTACTGCATACAGTCCTCAGAAAGATGCCCATGAAATAGGATTATTTCCATTTGGTGATGACAAAATTATAGCTAAGATACCTAACACTGCTTATTCAAAATCACAGAGCTAATAAAAGGAATATTCAACCCTCCAACCCAGAGCTCTCTGCCAAATGTCTACACCAACAGGTCTTTTACCACATATACGCACACACACACATATAGGCACACCCGGACACATGTAGGTACCCACTTAAAGGTAGACACAGAGGGCAAAAATACAAACAGAAGTCTGTATGACTTTGTGCATACATACCTGTCTCTGTACACACTCTCTCTGGACTGAACAATGGGAACATAGAAGGCTGAAGCTTTTCATCTCTTGAAGTATTCATATGGATAAGTGGTTCCACCTAGTCTACCCACTAGCAGGAAAATCAAGTTGAAAGTAGGCAAAGCAGGCCCTTTATCTGCACTGCCCTGGACTCTTGGCTACCTGAGCTGACAGGTGGCACATGAACCCCAAAAAGCCCTTGAACATCTGCCAGCCTGAAGGCAGTGGCTAGACCTGTGGCCAGTCAAAGACTTGTTCAGGTTCTGGGATTTTCATTCTCCAATGTCCTGCAACCTAATGCCTGTCCTCAGTAGGGGTATGCTCAACTTCTGAGTCAGAACACTGAATTAAGGTAAGACACTGGGGTCGAACACAACAGCAGCTCTTGGCCTTTAGGCACCATTAGCGCTGGCACAGAGTGGAAACCCAGAAGGGGTTTGTTGACTGGCTAATCATCTGACTAACCAACAAGGGAGATCAGCAGCTGAAGCGGCAAATTCACTTCTGTGGGTAAGATAGTTTATATATCTCAAGCCTGCTTCTCCTCAGAAGAAAACATTTGCAACTAATTTATCCTTAAACATATCATCTTCCCTAAGGATAGCAAGAGGCCCTGGCTCAGCAGGCTGGCTGGCTCTCCTGCTTTCCAGATGGCATGGACATTCTTGAGCTAGATCCACCTGGTAAATTCCACCAGCCCACAGAGGCACCATTCCCCAGAAACTGCCTACAAACACAGGTACCTACTCAAGGCAAAGTACTGATCTGCTCACCTCATGCTGTTCCCATCTTCCTCATCCTCAGACTGCTGACCCCTCTCTATTGTATCATGTCCAGCTCTTCCCATCTGGCTGCCCTTCTAATATCCTTTAGGCTTCATGAATCTGGCTTCTGCTTACATTCTGACTCTTTTTCTGGCTTGGTTTGACATCATTTGAAGCATCTGTTAAGAAAACCCTAGTTCAGCAATGACCCCTCAAAATCTCACTAAAAAAAGGCTCTCTTCCTGTTTCCAACCTGAGTCTCAGTCCTCTGAACACAGCACAGGCTAAGGGAAGAGCCCACATGCGCTCCAACACACACACAAACGCCAAGAAAGAGGAGGAGGTGAGAGTCTTCCAAATATCCCGACTGCAGAAGGAAAGCACACTTCCCCATGACTTGGCAGCTGTACTCCACTGTGATGCCTCCAATTTAAATGTCAGTACAATTTGCCCTTATAAAAACAGAGCTCCCTCCCCCCTCCTTCACCAGGGACTGCATCTGTAACCACGGTAACAAAATCCAGGTGCAGCAGCAGAACTGCTGTTTCTATGAGGATGGAGAGCACAGAGAGGGCAAAAGGAAAGAGAGGTTCTGATGTGCATGCATCCTGGGGTCTGTCCTCACTGAGTCCTGCTCCAGAGAGACTAAGACACTGCATCTATTTTAAGAGTAAAATGATCTCTTGCCAGTAGTAATACCCTTCTACCTATTCTTCCACCTAATGCCAAAACCGCTATTCCATCTAGTTAGTTTACCTAAAAGAAATGGTCAGTTTCAGGAACAAAACAGTGAAGTCCATTGGTTAACTTGCCTAAAGCCAGAAGGTCTCTCTGGGCAACAGAGCCTGATGATGTGTTTGAGCATGCTTTTCCAGTTGAGTAAGATACTGTGCTCTCTTGCTCTGCCTCACTCTTGCTCTCTCTCACTCTTTCTCGCTCTATC
>ML103755.1:0-41228 GCA_003697995.1 Taxidea taxus jeffersonii | reverse complement strand
CACACACACACACACACACACACACACACAGAGGCACTCACACATACATAGGCAGAGGGAAGGGGAAAGGGAGAAGTTGCTAAGAATTCCTGTTCTTTATGAAATCTTGTCATTTGTGACGACATGGATGGAAATAGAGGGTATTATGCTTAGTGAAATAAGTCAATCGGAGAAAGACAACTATCATATGATCTCCCTGATATGAGGAAGTAGAGATGCAATGGTGGTGGGGGTTTGGGGGTAGGAAAAGAATAAATGAAACAAGATGGGATCAGGAGGGAGACAAACCATAAGACTCTTAATGTCACTAAACAAACTGAGAGGGGCCAGAGGTAGGGGGGTAGGGAGAGGGTGGTAGGGTTATGGACATTGGGGAGGGTATGTTCTATGGTGAGTGCTGTGAAGTGTGTAAACCTGGCTATTCACAGACTGTACCCCTGGAGCTAATAATACATTATATATTTATTTAAAAAATAAAAATAAAAAAATTTTGAATTCCTGTTCTTTGATCACTGGACATGACACTTGTACTTTAAAAATAACTTATTTAATACTAGCATCATCTATGCTTTTACATGTATGTTCCACGCTATGCATCTGTGTATAGGTGCACATCTCTGCATGACTGTGTGTATGTGTGTGTGTGTGTGCACAATAGAGGTTTAACGACTTACCTAACCTACAGTAAATGGCAGAAACAGGCATGCTCAGAGTTTATGACTCTAAAGCTTTCTTTTCATCATACCATGCTATCTCCCAAGTAGAATTTCAAGGACTACCCAAAGGCAATCAATCAATCAGTCGTTCAATCTAAATGAAATCTGGCTGGCATAAAAATCTACCATAACCTAGGAAGCACAAATAAAGAGCCATCTCTGTTGAGTCTCCCATACAGGCTGGTGGCAGTGCCAACATTGTCAAGATCAGCCTGTCTTGGCCCCTGAACTATCTGTGTGCCCAAACATTGGTGACCTTTTCTAGAAGGCCCACAGGGAAGTTGCCAACTGTTAGAAATCCTGGGTCCTTTTGAAGAAGTAGGGATATCCCCTTGAGGACAAAGCACAAATAAAAGAAGCCAGAAATAAGGTATCAAGAAAGAGTCTGCCAGGCTCAGGGCACACTCCCAGAAAGAATCCTTTCCTTAACTTTGTTGGCTCTCCTGATCTCCACTTTGGCACCCACCCTCTTCACCTGTGATATGGTAATACCCATTTATTCCATTGTTGACTTTCAGTTTTACCTATGCTACCTGAGCACTCTGACCTTAACCAGTTCAGTTCCTAACTCCATTACTGACCTATCCTTGAAACTCCACTCTGCAGACATTAAGACCTAATCACTTCTGTGTTTGGACATAGAAATTTGGATCAACTCAGTTATGGCCAGGGCTCAGATCCCACCTCCTACGATGACCCACATACCCCAGTTTCCACAATGGATACAAAACTGGCAAAGAAAATAGGACTGAACAACACTAAATACTAACCATAGAGGTGGCTAAATTTATGTGGCTAAATACCAACCAGATCATAACAGACATCTATAGAGCCTTCCATCCAATGACATCATTATACATATTCTTCTCAACTACACATGTAACAATCTCAAGGGTAGACTATACCCTTGTTGATACCCTAGGTGATAAAACGAGTCTTTTTTTAATTATTTTTTCAGTGTTCCAAGATTCATTGTTTATGCACCACACCCAGTGCTCCATGCAATATGTGCCCTCCTTAATACGTACCACCAGGCTCACCCAACCCCCCACCTCCCTCCCCTCCAAACCCCTGTTTATTTCTCAGAGTCCACAGTCTCTTGTGTTTCGTCTCCCCCTGATTTCCCCCAATTCACTTTTTCTTTCCTTCTCCTAACGTCCTCCATGTTATTCCTTATGCTCCACAGGTAAGTGAAACCATATGGTAACTGAGTTTCTCTGCTTGACTTATTTCACTCAGCATAATCTCCTCCAGTCCCATCCATGTTGACACAAAAGTTGGGTATTCTATCCTTTCTGAAAAAGGCATAACATCCCATTGTATGTATGGACCACATCTTCTTTATCCATTTGTCCGTTGAAGGGCAACTTGGCTCTTTTCACAGTTTGGCAATTGTGGTCATTGCTACTATGAGCATTGGGGTACATATGGTCTTTATTTTCACTACATCTGTATCTTTGCAGTAAATACCCAGTAGTGCAATTGCAGGGTCATAAGATAACTCTATTTTTAATTTCTTAAGGAATCTCCACAGTTTTCCAAAATGGCTGCACCAACTTGCATTCCCACCAGCAGTGTAAGAGGGCTCCCCTTTCTCCACATCCTCTCCAACACTTTTTGTTTACTGTCTTTTTGATTTTGGCCATTCTAACTGGTGTAAGGTACTAAAATTTAAAAGTACTAAAATCATACAAACTATGTTTTACAATGCAATTAAATGAAATTAGAAATCAACACAGACAGAAATTTGGGAAATTCACAAATATATATAAATTTCATAGAACACTCCTAAATAACCAATATCAAAGGAGAAATCAATACAGAAATTAGGAAATGGTTTGGGATGAATGAAAATGAAACACAACACACCCAAACAAATGGCATGTAGCAAAAGCAGAGTTCGGAGGAAATTTATAGCTATAAAGATATATATTTGAAAATAAGAATGATACCAAATCTGCAAAATAAACTTCTACCTCAAGAAACCAGAAGAAAAGCAAAACCTAAAAATAAAAACTAAAAGCAAGTAGAATGAAGGAAAATAAGATCAGAGAAATAAATGAAACAAATAGAAAAAAAAATTATAGAAAGTCAATGAAACCAAAAGTTAGTTTCTTGAAAACATCCACAAAATTCATTAACTTTTAGATAGAATAAACAAGAAAAAAGAGAAGATTCCAACTGCTAAAATCAGACATTAAAGAGGGTATTACTACTAACCCTACAGAAATTAAAAGGATTAAAAAGGAATACTATGAAAGATTATGTGCCAATAAACAGAAAACATAGATGGAATTAACTCAAGATGAACAAATACGTCAATATACATGTAACCAGTAAAAAAAAATCAAATTAGTAATAAAAAAAAAAATCCCATGAAGAAAAAGGCCAGAACCAGATGGCTTCATTAATGCATTCTCCCAAACTTTTAAGAGATAATTAGGGACGCCTGGGTGGCTCAGTTGATTAAGCAGCTGCCTTCGGCTCAAGTCATGATCCCAGCATCCTGGGATCGAGTCCCGCATCAGGCTCCTTGCTTGGCAGGGAGCCTGCTTCTCCCTCTGCCTCTGCCTACCACTCTGTCTGCCTGTGCTCTCTCTCTCTCTCTCTCTCTCTCTCTCTAATAAATAAATAAAAATTTTTAAAAAATTAAAAAAGAGATAATTAAAATAAATCCTTCACAAACTCTTTTAAAAAATGGGAGGAGGAAAAATTTTCCTTTTTATTCTAGGAGACTAGTATTACCCTGATGCTAAATACATCACAAGTTAGAAAACTACTGACAAATATCCCTTATATAAATTTTTTTAAAGATTTTATTTGTTAGAGAGAGAGAGAACAAGCACAGGCAGACAGAGTGGCAGGCAGAGGCAGAGGGAGAAGCAGGCTCCCTGCCAAGCAAGGAGCCCGATGTGGGACTTGATTCCAGGACGCTGGGATCATGACCTGAGCCAAAGGCAGCCGCTTAACCAACTGAGCCACCCAGGCATCCCTATCCCTTATATAAATTAAAAAATCCTCAATACAGCTATCAAATTGAACCAGGGGCACATTGAAATGATTATAAACCATGAAAACCTGGGATTTATCCAAGGAATGCAAGATTAGTTAACATATGAAAATCAATCAAAATAATAAATCGTATTAATATATTAGTACAATAAGGACCAAAAAAATAGACTATATCTATAGACATCAGAAAGGCATTTGACAAAGCTTAATATTGTTTCATGATTTAAAAAAAACTCAACAAACTGGGGTGCCTGGGTGGCTCAGTGGGTTAAAGCCTCTGCCTTCGGCTCAGGTCATGATCCCAAGGTCCTGGGATCGAGCTCCGCATCAGGCTCTTTCCTCTGCATGGAGCCTGCTTCCTCCTCTCTCTCTGCCTGCCTGACTACTTGTGATCTCTGTCTGTCAAATAAATAAATAAAATCTTAAAAAAAAAAAAAAACTCAACAAACTATGAATAGAATTCTTTAACCTGACAAAGAATATATATATATATATATATATATATGTATATATATATTATACACACACACACACACACAGCTAACATTGTACATAAAGGTGAAACCCTGACAGCTTTGCTTCTAAAGGTCAGGACAAGACAAGTATATTTGCTTTAATCATTTCTATCCACCATTGCACTGGAAATTTTAGGCAGGGCAATTATTCGAGAAAAAGAAATAAAAGGTATTCAGTTTGGAAAAGAATAAGTAAAATTATCTCTATTTTCAGATGGTATTAACTTGCATATAGAAAATCCTAAGAAGCTGACAAAAAAACTATTAAACCTAATAAATGAGTTTAGAAAGGTTGCAAGATAAAAAGATCAATATAGGGTGCCCGGAGGCCCCAGATCGAGTCCCACATCGGGCTCCCTGCTTGGCAGGGAGTCCGCTTCTCCCTCTGACCTTTCCCCTCTCACGCTCTCTCTCTCACTCTCTCTCTCTAAAATAAATAAATAAAATCTTTCTTTAAGTTCAATATAAAAATCCATTATATTTCTATATACTAACAACAGACAATCCAAAAATGAAATTAAAAAAACAATTCAATTTACAGTGGTATCAAAATGAATAAAACACTTAAGAATTAATTTATCAAAAAGGCAAAATGTGAAACTTAAAATATATAAAACATGTTTACAAAAAAATTAAAGACCTGTATAAATGGAAAGATATCTGTGTTCGTGAACTAGAAGACCTAACATTGTTAAGATAGCAATACTCCCCAAATTCATCTACAGAGTCAATATAATTTCCGTCAAAATGTTAGTGCCTCAAAAACAGACACATAGATCAATGGAACAGAATAGAGAGCCCAGAAATAGACCCTCAACTCTATGGTCAACTAATATTCGATAAAGCAGGAAAGAATATCCAATGGAAAAAAGACAGCCTCTTCAACAAATGGTGTTGGGAAAATTGGACAGCCACATGCAGAAAAATGAAATTGGACCATTTCCTTACACCACACATGAAAATAGACACAAAATGGATGAAGGACCTCAATGTGAGAAAGGAATCCATCAAAATCCTTGAGGAGAACACAGGCAGCAACCTCTTCGACCTCAGCCGCAGCAACTTCTTCCTAGGAACAACGCCAAAGGCAAGGGAAGCAAGGGAAAAAATGAACTATTGGGACTTCATCAAGATCAAAAGCTTTTGTACAGCAAAGGAAACAGTCAACAAAACCAAAAGACAATTGACAGAGTGGGAAAAGATATTTGCAAACGACATATCAGATAAAGGGCTAGTATCCAAAATCTACAAAGAGCTTAGCAAACTCAACACCCAAAGAACAAATAATCCAATCAAGAAATGGGCAGAGGACATGAACAGACATTTCTGCAAAGAAGACATCCAGATGGCCAACAGACACATGAAAAAGTGCTCCACATCACTGGGCATCAGGGAAATACAAATCAAAACCATGATGAGATACCACCTCACACCAGTCAGAATGGCTAAAATGAACAAGTCAGGAAATGACAGATGCTGGCGAGGATGTGGAGAAAGGGGAACCCTCCTACACTGTTGGTGGGAATGCAAGCTGGTGCAACCACTCTGGAAAACAGCATGGAGGTTCCTCAAAAAACTGAAAATAGAGCTACCTTATGACCCAGCAATTGCACTACTGGGTATTTACCCTAAAGATACAAACGTAGTGATCCAAAGGGGCACGTGTACCCGAATGTTTATAGCAGCAATGTCCACAATAGCCAAGTTATGGAAAGAACTTAGATGTCCATCAACAGATGAATGGATAAAGAAGATGTGGTATATATACACAATGGAATACTATGCAGCCATCAAAAGAAATGAAATCTTACCATTTGCGACGATATGGATAGAACTAGAGCGTATTATGCTTAGCGAAATAAGTCAACTGGAGAAAGACAACTATCACATGATCTCCCTGATATGAGGAAGTGGAGATGCAATGGGGGTGGGAGTTAAGTTGGTAGGAAAAGTAAAAATGAAACAAGATGGGATCGGGAGGGAGAAAAACCAAAAGAGACTCTTAATGTCATAAAACAAACTGAGGAGGGTGGGGGGGAGAGGGGTTGGGAGAGGGTGGTGGGGTTACATTATATGTTTAAATAAAGCTTTAAAAAATAAAAAAAAAAAAGAAATGATGAAACATTAAAAAAAAAAAAAAGTCAGTGCCTTTTTCCCCCCAGAAAATGACATATGGATCCTAAAATTCATAGTGAAATTCAAGGGAACCAGAATATCAAAACAGTCTTGAAAATGTAAGACAAAACTAGAACTTGCATTTCCCAATTTCAAAACTTAGCACAAAGCTGAAGTAATAAAGATTGTGTGGTACTGGCATAAGGATAGATATATACATTGATGGAATAGAATTGAGAGTCCATAAATAAACCAATACATTTATAGTCAATTGATTTTTGCTGAATGTATCAAGGCAATTCAGTGGGAAAAGAACAGACTTTGCAAAAAATGGCACTGAGACAACCAAATCCACATATAAAAGAATGAAGTTGAACACCTACCTCATTACACAAATAAAATCTAACTTAAAATATATCAAAGACCTTAAAGAGTTAAAACTATAAAACTCTTCAAACATGGGGTATATCCTTATGACCTTGGAATAGGCAATAGTTTCTTAGATATAACACTAAAACCACAAGTGACAAAACAAAAATTAGATAAATTTGGCTTCATCAAATTAATCACTATTGTGCATCAAAAGACAGCATCAAGAAAGTGAAAAGAGAGCCCACAGAATGGAACAGATCATTTGCAAAATATATCTGAGAAAAGTCTAGTATCCAAAATACAGAAAGAACATTCACAACTCAACAATAAAAGGACTAATAATCCAATTAAAGATGGGTAAAAAATTTGAACAGACACTGTTCCAAAGAGAACATGTAAGTGGCCAATTAACACATGAAAAGATACTCAACATCATTAATCATTAGGGAAATGCAAATCACAACTACAAGATGCCACTTCATACCCCTTAGGGTGGATATAATCAAAAGGACATACAATAACAAGTGTTGGCAAGGATGTGGATAAATTGGAACCCTCATTCATTGCCAGTAGTCATGTAAAATGGTACAGTCACTTTAGAAAAAAGTTTGATATCTCCTCAAAAAATTAAACATAAAATTACCATATGATCCAGAAACTCTACTTTTAGATATCATGCAAGATAAATGAAAACATATATCCACAAAAAAACCCTACATGAATGTCCATAATGGCATTACTCATAATAACCACAAAGTAGGAACAACTCAAATGTCTATCAACTAATACATGAAGAAATAAATCTCGTATATGCTTACAATGGTATGTTATCCAGCCATTAAAAAAACTGATACATACTACAAAGATGAACCTTAAAAACATTATGCTAAATCAAATAAGCCATACCAAAAAAAAGAGCCATATTTTTATGGTAGCGTTCATGTGAAATGTTCATAACAGGCAAACCCATAGACACAGAAAATAAATTAATGGTTACCAGAGGTTGGGGCAAGTAAGGAATGGGGAGTAACTACTAATATATATATGAAGTTTCTTTTGGGAGTAACGGAAATATTCAAAAATTAGATAGTGGTGATGGTTGCATATCCTTATGGCTATACTAAAAAGTACTAAATTATACACTTTAAAATATAAATTTTTAAAAAGTACTAAATTTTACACTTTAAAATTTATATTTTATTTATTAAAATTTTTATATTTTATTTATTTAAAATTTATATTTTAAAGTGTATAATTTAGTACTTTTTAAAAATTGTATATAAATTGTATATAAAATAAAGTGTATAATTTAGTACTTTTTAAAAATAAAGGTGGCAAGTCACCTTTATTGCGATTTTTTTAAAAGAATACCTTAAGTAACCTCAATCTAGTCCCAGGGAAATATTAGACAAATGCAAAATAAGAAAGGTTTTCTTTTTTTATAGGGAGGAATGTATTCTTCAAAAATGTCAATGGCATAAAACATTGTAGATTAAAAAATGATAAGTAGGCATAACAAAAAAACCCAATACCAGCTACCAGACCAGATCCAATATTCCAGGGAAAATGCTCTTAAGGATACTAATCAACAGCTTAAGTGGAATAAGAGGTGATAGGTCAGATGAAATAATTCCATCAATATCAGTTTCTGAAGTTAAGAACTGTGTTATGATTATGGGAATCTCCTTACTCTTTGGAAATATATACTGAATTAAGGAGAGAGAGAGACGTTTCTTTAATCATCTATAGAGTGAGAACATGCAAATGATACAGCACATAGGGTAAAAAGTTAATAGACAAAACTAGGTAAAGAGTGTGTTGTACTATTATACTATTTTCATTCTGTCTTTCTGTACACTTGAAACTCTTTCCAAATAAAAAGTTTTTAGAAAGGAAATAATACAGAGAGTTCAGAGGCTGTGCTTTCGAGAATAGCAAGTTACCATCTTATTCTCTAGTTAAAAGAGTTTCTGGGCTGCCGAAACATGGAGGCTTGAAAGTTCTTGGCTAGAAAGCTCTTGGAAGAAGCTGAAAGGTACTCCCTAAAGTGTGGGTGGAAAACAGTTTGCCAGCTCTCACCTGGACAAGTCTGAACATCTGCTGAGCGAGGAAAGAGGGAAATGGTGGCTCAGCTATAGCTTCACCACCCATACGAGAGAGAATGCAAGCATTCCCATGGGGCAAGTGTATGTTGTGGGAAGTGCAAATAAGTAAATACATAAATTTTTAAAAATCCCAAGTTACTTTGAAAGGACTCTGAACAAGAGGGTGGTCTAGCAAGATGTAAGAATCCCAGGAGTTGTCCCTCACATAGGGACTGACAAGAGTCACAAAGGGGATAATGTACATCAGAGGTCCTTGTGCAGGGATTTCCAAAGAACCCAGAAAATTATGTGTTGAAAAAAGTCTTCACTCAGGCTTCCAATCAACAGAAGGGAGACCAAGCTGACTAGCCTTTGTTGAAATTTGTGACCACTAGCCCTCAGGGTGCAATCAGGGTTGCTGCAGTCCTGCAATCACATTTCCCAGTCCCTCCTCTTCTTTACATCTTCACTCTTCTCCTCAGACCTCCAGCACATTACTCATTCTCAGAAGATAACCTTTGTAGTAGGCAGGCCCAGGCCCTATCCAGAGTTTCCTACAGGCCTTCAGCCTAGATACCTGAACTCCATTTCTCAGACTTAGTGAGTTCAAATAAAACTTCTGTTTTCCACCAACCCCCAAATGAGCCCTGTTTCTCCTGCAGCCTTTCCCATTTCAGTAAATGACAGATCCATCCTTCCGTTCCTAGTGGAGTCCTCTGGAGTCTCTTCTTTCTTCTTCATCTCAAATGCTACCCAGAAACAATTGTATTTACCTTCAGAAGACCCAGAATATGACTATTCCTCACTCACCTCCCTAGGCTAAACCACCACCCTGTGACATCTAGATGACTGCAATCATGCCCTAACTGGTCTCCCCACTTCTGACCTTGACTCTCTATAGTCTATTTCCTCAGCACCCAAAAGGTCACAGTAAAATTTAATTCAAGTTACATCCTTCATCCACACACCCTCTCCAGTGGCTTCCCTGCCTACTCAAGTAATAGCTGAAATTCCTGCCATGACCTAACAAGTCTAACATGACTGCCCCCACCTCCAACTGCTTCTTGCCCCAACATCTGCTATTCTCCACATCACTTGTTCCCCAGCCACACTGGGCATCTTGGGCTCCTTGGATATTTGGCCTCCTCTGCTTAGAAGTTCCTCCCCATCTCCCCCAGAGCTTACTCCCTATTTCTCTTAGGTCTCTTCCCAAATGTCATATTACCAGAAGGTCCTTCAATGTCTGCTTTATAAAAAAGAGCAAACCCACTCCCAGAAATCCTGATTCCTCTTTCCTTCTTTACCTCTCCTCACAGCCCCAATTATACTCAGATATTATATTTTTATTAATATATTTTGCCTTGCCTGCTTGAACATAAGTTTCATGAAGGGAAGGACACTGTTGTACTGGGTCATACCCATAGCCCAGAACCATGCTTGGCATGAATGAAGAACACGATGAGTATTTGTTGAATAAATGAATTAACACCATCCTCCGTGCCTGAATCTGGAAGGACCCAGAGGCAGCGTGAAAGTGGAGGAGGAAGAGCGATGCTAGTGAAGAGCTAAAGAACAAGCATCACCCCTACCCTAACACTGATCGATAAGCAGAGTCAGACCTGAGCAGACAGACAGGCTTTCCTGGATATGTGCAGGAAGTTTTGATTTAGATCAGTCTCAACTTGTTAATATTGGAAGACAAGACTATTCCAATATCCAAGATCCAATATCCAAGATCTGATCCAAGATCAGAAAGGCAGCAGGACTTCCCTTAATATGATCCTATGGTGGGGAAGGGAGAGTTGGCAGAACAGATTTAAAAGCAGTGTGGAAGAATATAAAAGCAATCTCATATGCCCCCTGCCCACAGCAGTCCATTTAATAAACCAGGTGCCCTTTCTCACTGCTGATGCAGGAGATGGTGCAGAGGGAAGTGTCAGGACCAAATCGGCACACAAGCAAGTCCCCACTGGTGTGTCAAAATCCCCCTCCTTAACAAGGTGAACACATCTTGCACAGTGTGAAGTAAAGCCACATGTGTCAACTGAGTCTGTAGGGGCAGGTGCATTTCCCATCCTGCATTCAAGGCAAAGCCAGGATTTGTCAGCAAAGCCCCAAGTCTATCTTGAGCCTCCCTGAGCTGCAGGCAGTTACTGGGGCTTTGATAAAAGCATGATAGCCTTAAAAGTGCCCTAGAGAGGAAGGGTCAATTATCTTAAAAAAAAAAAAAAAAAGCATGCTCCAAATGTGTGAGAAGAAAGGATGGCATGAGGAAAGGGTGTACAGATGGGAATCTACTACGTGTACAAGAAAACTCAAGCAGCATGGCATAGCAACGAAAGGAAAGGGATGTTAGGCTTGACCTGAAGAATACCTTTGGGGATCAGGATTCTTTAATCCAACCTATATGATTATACACCCTGTGTAGCTCCAATGAGCATGCCCTTTATATCTTCACCAAAGTCACTAAAAAGTGTGTATTGCAGGAGAACTGTAATCTGTTGATGCACGAAGCCCCTGGAAACCTTCTTCCAAGTTGACCTCAATCAGGTAATATCAACTATGTGGAGGGGACAGTCAACACAGTCCCCTTACCATACTGGATCCAACCAGTATTTTTAAATTTTGTCCATTGGAAAATCATAAGAGGCCCTATCAAAGGTCTTGTTTAAAACAAAGTATTTTTTCTGGGTACTGCACTTCTGAAAATCTCCTCAGTGACAGACTCAAAATCTCCATCAACACATCAACACACATGCAATGCGTATCCCCTATGTACATCATCACTTAGAAGGAGAAACCCATATATATATATATATATATATATGTATATATATATATATATATATGGATTCATGTACTTAATAGTGCTTACAACATGACAACATGCCAGCCAGTATTCTAAGAGCTTTATAGTTATGAAATCATTTCATTCTTAGGCACAGAATGGTTAAGTAACTTGCCCATGGTTAAATGTGAACAGCAGAATGGGGTCTCAATCCCCAGCCATCTGGCCCCTAAGTCGTTGTCTTTTAAAGTTAATTAAGCCTGAGATATAGATGCTAAATCTTGATTATACAGACATTCCTTTTCCAGTCCAACTGATGTCCAAGTTCTCATCAGTCTGGGCATTGCTTTGTCCCCCTTCACAAGCCTTATTTGCCTACCTTTATACCTTCTTCGCCAACGATGGCCCTTCTTTTTATACTCCTTTACAAGACATAACCACTACTGCCCTTTTCCACTCAAGGTCAATGCCATGCCCTTGCTTTTCACTGTTTTCTAAAGGCTCTTGCATGCATTTAAAGGTTTCTTTAAACACTGAGCAAACAGGCTAGATTGGGTCTGAGTGAAAGTACAGTTAGTGCTGACCTTATAACCAGATTCTTGGGATCTCTGGTGGTCCAAGGGTCCTATAATAAACCCCTAATCATTTTAGGTTTATAGCCCCCACAAAACAGTTACCCCCAGTAACTGAGATTCTAAGAACATTTGCAGACCTCAGTATTAACAGCATCACCAATGTGATGAGGCACACATTTATAGTCATTGGACAAACTGTTACAGCTTTACCTATTATCTAGCACTGGGCCAGGCTCTACACAGGGGTGGTCCTGAGATTGCTATTTCAAAAGCCTGGACAGCTAACTCTCTAGGCCAAGGCAGTTGCTACTGATAACTCCCTTATGGAAGCTAAAAAGAAGAGCTTAGATGTTCACTCTACCCACAGCAAAAGCCCCATGATAATTAAGGAACTACAATGGTTCATAAAAGAGTAAGCACAGCATATGGAACTAATGGAAAGCACCTCCATAAACTCAAACACAGCAGGCAGAGAGGATACCTGGTAGTTTCCAACTAGCCTCCTAGAACAGTTGTCTTCAACACTTGGTAAGTAAGTAAATCATCCCCACTTGAGGGCTCAAGTAGGGATCTCTGGAGAGACAATTCATGAGACCCACGTCATCCTATGCCTGCCTTGTTGTTCACAAAAATAAAATATACCGGGGCGCCTGGGTGGCTCAGTCAGTTAAGGATCTGACTCTTGATTTCAGCTCAGGTTGTGATCTCAGGATCATGAGATTGAGCCCTGCATTGGGCTCCATGCTCAGTGGGGAGTCTGCTTGAGATTCCCTCTCTCTCCCTCTTCTTCTGCCCCTCACCCTCAACATTCATGCTCACTCTCTCTAAAAAGGAAGGAAGGAAGGAAGGAAGGAAGAAAGAAAGAAAGAAAGAAGAGAGGAAAGGAAGGAAGGAAGGAAAGAAAGGAAAGGGAAAAAAAGAAAAGGAAAGGTACAGTAAACATCATAGAAGAGTCCTCCTGATTCATTATGTAAAAGGTCCAACACAAGCTCCAATGTGAGCCTCAAGGGAATCCCAACATTTTGTGGCCAGCTGCCCTGCCAGCAGAACCAGCCTGGAAGGACAAGCTTCCTTACCACCAGGAGGAATGCCAAGAACTGACATGCCTGAAGCCATAGAGGAAATCTGTCATACTCTTAACACAAAGGAACAAAAGGAGAAGAAAGGAGGATAAGAAGGTAAGGACAACAAGGAGAATGATGAGCGAAGAGGGAAGGAAGAGACAAAAGGGAAAGGAGAAGAGGAGAAAAGAGAGCTTCACTTGAGTCAAAATAAACCATTATTTTAATAATTTATATTTATATTTAATTCATACTTATATTTATAAATATATATTTCTATTTAATTTATATTTCTATTAAATTATAATTTAACAATTATAAAACACTGTCAGAAGTTAATAATTTCTCTTCCTTATTTCCCTTTTCTCATCATCCCAGTGACCATCTTCCTTCTCTTCTTTAAATTGTTGTTGACCTCTTCTTTACTTTCTTTTGGGCTTACATTATCATGGCATGAATCATTTCCCACTGAAAAGTCTTTGGATTCCACTTTCCAGTGAACCTGAATATACACTATGAATACAAAGTGAAGAGCTTGGATGTTGTTCCACTCCTCGCAAGAAAAAAGCTCAACAAACTGAAAATCAGCAACTCTTCTTGAACTCACCAGGAAATGCAGGGCATCGGACAAACTGCCTGCCCCAAATCAGGAGAGATGAGCAAATACAAAAAAAGAAGGCTTACCAGGAAGGAACCATAGCTGGAGCTTATAGGGTACTTTGAATAGTTTCTGGAGGCTTTGTGTAGACAAGCTTGAGAGAAAACCTGTTAGGGGCCCACCTTTTGGGGAATGGGGTGGGGAACACCTTCATGAATTTTAATGCCAGGAACCCCAGCAGGTTATCAGGGTGAAAAAGCAGAGAAATATCTCCTCATGCTTCAGGCAAGAGAAGGGAAAATAATCATTTCAAAACACTCCCAGAACTTTCTGTTCTTATTAACAAAGCTTTGCCCTCAAGGGAAACTTTTGTAGCAGATCTCAACCAACATGAGATTCACCCAAGCCTAACCAACAAGGAGGAAGGGGAATACCCAAATTTGGCCACCTCTAGCTTTCCTGTGTCACCTAAAGAGAAAAAGGAAGGAGCTGAAATGCACTTGTAAAGGTCATAGTACAGTGACACAGGACCATCAAATACTGAAAATTTCTCATAAAAAACTAGAAGCCTTCTTCTCCCTCTGCCCCCTGCCCACACACTTTACCACATACCAACAGGGCTCCTCTATAATAATAGGAGATTACAGCTAGAATTACAGAAGAATTGCAAGGCTCAGGTTCTGTTCCAGAAAGAGTCTGTAGGGAAACTCAAAAATAATTTGCAAACCCAAACAAGAACACTAGAGGAAATTTGAGCCTCTGACACCTGAAACTACAGCACATAGTAAGCAAACAGCCTAACTTCCATCCAGATAAATATCAACTTCATACTAATAACATATTTACCTCATTTCCTTTTACTCAATATAGCATGTTCAGCTTTCAAAAAAAAATTACAAGGCATTCTAAAAAGCCAAAAATACTTAAAGTTTAAAAAAAAACAGTCTGAAGATGCAAACCAAGCATCAGAACGAGAATCATGTATGGTAGATATTTTGGGATTACCAGATTGGGAATTTAAAATGACTACAATTAATATGCTAGGAACTCTAATGGAAAAAGTAGGTAATATTTAAGAACAGAAGGGTAATGTAAGCTGAGAGATAGAAACTTGTTAGGAAGAACTGAAAGTTGGTGTAAGAAATAAAAAACACTGTAATAGAAATGAGTAGGGCCTCTGCTGGGCTCATCAGTAGAGTGGACACAGCCAAGAAAAGCACCGTAAGCCTGGATATGTCAACAGAAAAGTTGCAGAATGAAAGAGAGAGAGAGAAAAGAGAACAGAATATCCAATACTATGGGACAATTATAAAAGGTGTAACATATGTGTAATGGGAACACCAGAAGCAAAGAAAGAAAAGAAGAAATATTTGAAGATATCATGGCCAAGAATTTTCCAAAACTAGTGACAGAAATCAAACCACAGATCTGTTTTCAGAAAACACTAAACACAATAAATACAACAACAACAAAAAAAAAACACCACTTACACCTGCATATTTCATATAAAAAATGTAGAAAATCAAAGCTAAAGAGAAAATTTGGGAAGAACTGGGGAGGTGGGGAAAGGGGGGAGACACTAGCCTACAGAGCAACAGCCATAAGAATTACATAGAACTTCTCCTCATAAACCATGCAAACAAGAGAGGAGTGACATGTTTACAGTGTTGAAGGAAAAACACCAAGCTAGAACTCTGTATCCTGAAGTGAAATCATGTTTCAATAGTGAAGGAGAATTACTTGCCCAGACAAAAACTGAGGGAATCTGTCACCAGTAAACTTGTCCAATTTGAAAAGAAATTCTTCAGAAGAAAGGAAAATGACAGAGGTGGGAAACTTGGATCCACACAGAGATGGTAAAAGTATTAAAAAAGGAATAAATGAAGGTAAAGAAAGCTTCCTATTTTTCTTATTCTTAATTGATCTAACAGATAGCAGTTTGCTCAAAATAATAAGAACAAAGACACAGTGGGTGATTGTAACTTACAGATAAGTGAAATGAATTAGAAGGGACCTGAGGGAGGAATTTGGAAATCTCTAGCACCTGTGAAGGAGTGTAATATTGCTTGGAAGTGGATGTAGATTAGTCGTAAGTGTGCATCACAGACTCTAGGGCAAAGAGTAAAATAAAAAACAACAATAACCACAATAACAACAAACAACTTCGCAAGCCCATTATTTACACAAGCACTTTCCAGGTAACAGCCTTCTCTCCCAGCCCAGGATTTCTCCCCCAACCTTGGAATACGCGGATCCGGAGTAACGGAGAGCTGGGCACCTAGGGCACAAGGGCCCACATCGATGACGGGATCCTGCACAGCAACGGGAGAGGTGGTGTTGGATGCCAAAGGAGACCAACGCGCACCAACCCCGTCCACCGTTTTCACAGCCTCTCAGACCAGATCCAGTCCGACCCTGGCTCATGGATATGGGTCTGCAGATTTAGCCAACTTCGCGCTTCCTGCACTCTTCCCCAATGCTGCCCGAATCTAACAGAAGCAATCAGAAGCCACCTTGTCTCAGTCGGACAGCTGCGTACACCGCTCAGAATCCGAGCGCACGCACGCAGTCTACCCTGCGGGCTCTTGGAGCGGCGGCTCTGACTCCTAGCCGAGAGGCAGCCCGTGGGCTTGCGCCCTTTGTCCCTGCCCCGCTCACCAGCTCACAAAGCGAGCCTGACAATTCTCCTCTCCTGCATCATCACTTCTCTTGCTACTAAATTATTCACAAATGTGATGCTATTTCTCCCACATTAAAAAAACATTCAATAACTTCCTTTATTCTGTGTCCCCTTCCAACTACCGCCCTATTTCTCTCCTTATCCTTTACAATAAACTAATAAAAGTAATTATACGGACCCACCGTTTCTAATTTCTTTCCACTGATTCTCTTTTGGATCCACTGCAATGGAGCTCTCCACCCCCACCACCTTTGTCAACGTCCCCAGTGACCTCCAGGTTGCCAAGAACAATGGTCAGTTCTCAGCCTTCCTCTGACTCGAACTTCGCTTTTCGTCTACACCCCTCTGTCGGAGTTCTCCAGCGCCGCCGATTTAGACTCCGCTCAGACCTACGGCCCCAGCCTCCATCTGGCGGACCTCCAGACTCGCAGCTGTCATTGCCCCTGGGCCTCGCTGCATGAATGCCTCAGAGGCAGCTCAAACCTAGCAATGACCAAACTGCCGTCCTGATCTTTCTCAGTATAACCACAGGCAATTCATCCTGTGAGTAGTTCAGACCTGGCTGAGCCTCATCCTCAGCTCCTCTGTTTCTCTCATTTTCCACACCCCATCTATCAGCAAATCTGGTTAGCACTCCTTGAAAATATACCCAGAATCTGACACGTCCTCCCACATTTATTTGTGAACACCCTAGTCCAAGTGACTATCATTTGGAAAATTTCTGAACACATCTTCCGGCTCACAGTCTTGCTGGCCTACCAGCCTGTTTTAGCCAGAAGGATCTTATTCACAAAGGCTTTTGTAACTGCTATTTCCTCTGTCTGGACCATTTCCTATAGAACACTTACCCCCTCACATCCTTGTTCTTGCTGAAATACTCTTTCTTGGAAAAGCCTTCTCTGACCATCCCCCTTTTTTTTTTTTTAAGATTTCATTTATTTATTTATTTATTTATTTATTTATTTAAGATTTTATTTATTTAGTTGACAGACAGAGATCACAAGTAGGCAGAGAGGCAGGCAGAGAGAGAAAGGGGAAGCAGGCTCCCTGCCAAGCAGAGAGCCCGATGCGGGGCTCAATCCCAGGACCCTGGGATCATGACCTGAGCTGAAGGCAGAGGCTTTAACCCACTGAGCCACCCAGGTGCCCCTTATTTATTTATTTGACAGACAGAGATCACAAGTAGGCAAAGAGGCAGGCAGAGAGAGAAGGAAGCAGGCTCCCCGCTGAGCAGAGAGCCCGATGTGGGGCTCGATCACATGACCCCGGCCGGGATCATGACCCCAGCGGAAGGCAGAGGCTTTAACCCACTGAGCCACCCAGGTGCCCCATGACCATCCTATTTAAAATGGATTCCCCGGGGCACCTGAATAAGAATACACTATCAGAGGGCACCTGAGTGTCTCAGTGGGTTAAAGCTTCTGCCTTCTGCTCAGGTCATGATCCCAAGGTCCTGGGATCGAGCCCCACATCGGGCTCTCTGCTCAGCGGGGAGCCTGCTTCCTTCTCTCTCTGCCTGCCTGCCTACTTGTGATCTCTGTCAAATAAATCAATAAAATCTTTAAAAAAATAAAATAAAATGGATTCCCCACCCCTAGCCTTCGTTCCTCACCATTCCAGCTTTATTTTTCTCTATAGCATTTACCTACACACTGTTTCTCTCCTTTGTTTACAGTCTATCTTTCTCCACTGCACTGTAAACTCCAAAAGGGTAGGGATAGCTCTCTGTTTGGATTACTGCTTTACTCCAACTCCTAGAATGATGTTTGGCAAACAGACAAGAATAAGAAGAAATTCATAATAAATGCTAAGTATTTGCTGAATTAATGCTTCAGTCCTTTTGTTACTTAATCCTACATGCCTCACTCTCTTCTTCAAACATCTTCCATAAAATTCTCTTAACGTTTTCTCGGAGATTTCTGGCAGTTTTTTAAAATTCAGATTACTCAAAGCTGACAAGTCTTTGGAATCCATTAGCAACCTCTAGTCTTTGTGGAAAACTAATCACAGACATCAGTTACAATCGTAAATGAAAATTGTTTCCCTCCAATAAGATGGTGTTGTTGATGTGGCATTCCAGGAAGATGCTGGAGCAGCCTACTTACCTCTGCAGTTCTAGAGGCATCTCCACATTTCACTGCCTTCAGGCATTCCTCCAAATTATTTAAATTGGTTTCCAATCATCTTTGGTACAACTCTGGAGTCTTTTCCAAGTACAGCAAATACACACATATATGCACCAAGGAAAAATTATGGAATTAAAATGGCTTAGTACTTCTTAGCAAATTCTATCAGAGTCTAGTAGCAAGTGTTTCTAGGACAGCCTGCGGCTTTACATCCATAGTTTTAAGTTCCATCCTGCCTTCACCCAGAGCCCGCCAAACAGTAAATAAAATTTCACAATAATTACTCATAAAAAAAATTTCTCACCCAATCACCCAACTGAAGAATGTAATTTTATAATTAAAATTATATTAATATGGCCTAATTTCCATTCCCAAAGTGTCCCGAGACATTTTATCATATGCCATTGTTCTTTTTTCTTTTCCTTTTTGTGAGCAAAGGAAATGCCACATTAAAACATAGCCATTCATAGGAACACAAAACCGAGCTCCCATTTCCCAGGATGCCTTCAGCAGCAACCTTTCGTGGAGCACCCCTCCCTGCTGTGCCTTATTCCCCTGGACATACCACAGACTATTTCTACCAATGAAAAAGAAACCAGCCTCAGGGAGCAGTTCCTAACAGATCCCCCTGAGCGGGGAATCTGTTTTTCCCCCCACAGCGGGGAAGCCCTGTGCCTAGAGGTAGGGTCAGGATCCTTCGTTCTCTTTGCTGAAATGCCTCCTTTCCTCCATCAAAAACTCCAGCTCTACTGAAGCCCAAATCATCAGACTTTACCCCAGTGCCCTTCATCACTGTGGCCATCTGCCGACTCATGCTCACTTCTCCTCATTGACTGAAGATTTTGGGCCCAGACTTATCTTCCTTTTCAACATTATTTACGTAATTATTCTTGGAATACACTGGTCCAAGCAACAGTCTGTTCTCTCAGTTTCTGGACATCCTTCACTCCACTCATCTTTCCTTCCACGCTACTACTACAACTTCCAGACTATCTCACTTTCATGGATCCCCTTTCTATCTAGCCTCTCTACCTCCACACTTCCCAGCTCACTAATTTCGGTATTGCCATTCTTTTTTTTTTTTTTTTATTTGACAGACAAAGATCACGAGTAGGCAGAGAGGCAGGCAGAGAGATAGAGGAGGAAGCAGGCTCCCCAGCAAGTAGAGAGCCCGATGTGGGGCTCGATCCCAGGATCCTGGGATCATGACCTGAGCCGAAGGCAGAGGCTTTAACCCACTGAGCCACCCAGGCGCCCCTCGGTATTGCCATTCTTGCCAACTCTCTGATCTTACTGGGATCTGGAAGTCTACATCCTTCCCTCTTTACATTGTCCATCCCAGCCATCATGTCTTCAATCTTTCCCTTGCCTCACTTTGACCCCATTATACAACAGATTTACCTAAATCTTTTGTAAATACCCTTAATCTCCTGGTACCTCTTCGACTCCATTGTATTCATTAGGTGGGGGGAAAAAAAGATCTTTCTAATACTATCCATATATCATCTGCCTTCACATGCACACGGATGCAGCTAAACCAGGAGTTGGCAAACTACAATCCTTGGACCAAAAGTGAATCACACCCTGTTTTTGTAGTTTTATTGGAATATAGCCACATTCATTCACTTATGTATTGTCTGTTTCTGCTTTCGTGCCACAATGGCAGAGTTGAATAGTGTGACAGAAACTATATGGTTCACAGAACCAAAAATGCTTTATTACCTGTCCCTTTATGGAAGAAATTTGCCAAATACTGTATCAAATCATTCTTTAAAACAATCCACAATAATGTTCACTGGCCTCACTTTTGGTTTATGTCTTTAAAACCCAAGTCAATATCTAATTTTAACAGTCATGACTGCTACATCCCCTAGTATATCTTAACTATTCCCATTCTCACCTGATGGCCTCACCTTAAGACAGAGACAGAAAACACATGCACTCAAATAAAAGCAATTTCACCTTGCATCACTAAATTCATCTCCGTCTCCTACACCACCTCTTTATCTCTCTCACTTTCAACTTTTCCAATCATACATTGATATTGCCCATCATAAAAAGAATAATACAATTTCATTTAATCATGCATCCCCTTCTAGCTTCTGCTCATTTATTCCTCTGCTTGCCTTCATAGAAAAATTCCACACTCACTGTATCCACTTCCTGCCTCTGATTTTCTCCCCACTACTTGGCAAAATGGCTTTTTATTAAGGCACCTAAGGCATTCATACTGCTAAACCCAATGGTTTATGCTCAGTTCTTCTTGTACAAGGCATCTCAGCAGTTCTGGAGGCACCTGATTTTGAATTCTTTCTTGAAGGATCTTCTCCCGGTTCGTAGGGCTCTACCCCTGGATTCCTTTCACTCTCAGTAACAGCTCTATCCCAGTGTTTTTGCAACCTCCTCATCCACTGACAGATCTCTAAGTGTTAGTGAACCCCCAGGTTTTGCTCTTGGCCTTCTTGCTCTCTGTATCTTGCCTGTTGGCCTAAGTGAGTTCATCAAGTTTCATTGGTATGTGCCTTCTCTTCTTAACCCCCAAATCCCATCCTTGATTTCCACCTTGATCCAGATATCCCACCGGACAATTACTTAGTAAAGTCCACTAACCACCTTGACCTCAGACTGGCTACAAACATTAATTTCCACACCCATGCCCTATAGCTGCTCCTCCCACTCCTTCCCTTTGAGAAAATGATAGGACCTCCCACTCAGTTCTTGGGCCAAAAAACTGATAGTTATCCTTGTTCCTTTCTTCCACAATTCACATCCAAACCTCATATAAATCCAACTGGTTCAATTTCTACAAGGTAGTAGGAATCACATCACTATTGATCATCTATGTGGCTACACCCTAGATGAAGCCACCAGCACCTCTTATCTGGACTAAAGCAGAAGACTACAGCTTCCATGTGTGCTATTCTCCAGTCCAGGCCTCCCATATGGCCAAAGTGGTCATCCTTAACTGCAAACCACATTGCACCATCTCCTTGCTGAAAACTTTCCAGTAGCTTCTCGTTGACATTAGAGTAAAACCGAACTCTCCATCATAACCAAAAGGCCCTCTGTTATTACATCCCTGCCTCTATCTCCAAAATCCTTCCCTTCCCCTTGCTCCTCTGCTCTGTCCACCAGCTAGTAGCCTTCCTTCCATCCTTCCAAGCTGCCCACTTCCTCCCATCAAGATATTCTTGGAATGTTCTTCTGCTAGGTCTCCAAATAGCTGTTTTCTTCTCAAATGTCACCCTTCAGGGAGACCCTTCTTGACAACCCGAGTTAAAATGGCCCCTTTGCGGGGAGGAGTCAAGATGGCAGAGAAGTAGCAGGCTGAGACAACATCAGGTAGCAGGAGATCAGCTAGATAGCTTATCAAACCATTGTGAACACCTACAAATCCAACAGGAGATCAAAGAGAAGAAGAGCAACAATTCTAGAAACAGAAAATCGACCACTTTCTGAAAGGTAGGACTGGCGGAGAAATGAATCCAAAGCTATAGGAAGATAGACCTTGGGGGGAAGGGGCCGGCTCTTGGCGAGTGGCAGAGCAATGGAGCACAAAATCAGGACTTTTAAAAGTCTGCTCCATGGAGGGACATCACTCCAGAAGCTAAACCGGGGTGAAGCCCACATGGGGTCAGCATGGACCCAGGTCCCGCGGGGTCACAGAAGGATAAGGGGTGTCTGAGTGTTGCAGAGCTCACAGGTATTAGAGCGGGGAAGCTGGCTACAGAGACAGAGCTGAAGAGTGAGCTCTCAACTCAGGGTTACCTTGAGCCGTAATCTGGGACACAGGCCGGTGCTCTGTGCGTGGGGTCCCCACAAGATCCGGGGAGACACCCCCTGTGGGAGCTCAGGGATCTGCAGGGTTCACAGACTCCAGGGGGAGCTATGTGCCAGAGACGCTTGGTCACAGGCTGGGTAAGCTTGGAGCGTGGCCAGAGGCTAGGGAGACAGGAGTGATTGAGCACTTTTCTCTGAGGACGCACTGAGGAGTGGGATCCCGATCTCTCGGCTCCTCCCAGCTGGAGATTGGGAGATTGCCATTTTCATTTCCATCCTCTGGAACTCTACAGAAAGCCAAACCAAGAGGATTACTTAGCCTGGCCCCTGGTAAGGGCGGTACAATTCTGCCTGGGACAAAGACACTTGAGAATCACTACAACAGGCCCCTCCTCCAGAAGATCAACAAGAAATCCAGCCAAGATCAAGTTGACTTACCAAGGAGAACAGCGGAATTGCAGAGGAGGAGAAAGCAAAGCATGGAATTCATGGCTTTCTCCCCATGATTCTTTAGTCTTGCAGTTAATTAATTTATTTTATTTTATTTTTCTTCTGCTAAACTTTTTTTAAACTTTTACCCTTTCCTCTTTTAACGTTTTTTAACTAGTTTATCTTAACAATACCTTTCATTAAAAAAATAATAATCTTTTGAAACTTCATTATTATAGTCATATTTTTTTTAAAGATTTTATTTTTATTTATCAGAGAGAGAGAGTGAGAGCAAGCACAGGCAGACAGAGAGGCAGGCAGAGGCAGAGGGAGAAGCAGGCTCTCTGCCTAGCGGAGCCCAATGCAGGACTCGATCCCAGGACACCGGGATCATGACCTGAGCCGAAGGCAGCCGCTTAACCAACTGAGCCACCCAGGCGTCCCTATTATAGTCATATTTTATCCTTCATTGTATCTAACTTTATTTTTTGTATACATATAGGTTTTTTTCTTCTAAAAAATTTGGGGTACAACTTCTTCTAATAGATTAAAATATACTCTAAATCTAGCTCCAGGCTTGTCCTAATCTCCAGCCCAAGAAAATTCTCTCCACTTTCCTTTTCTTTATTCTCCCAACCAGCTTACTTTCTCAACTCCTTTGTTATAAATTAAAATTTTTTTTCATCATTATACACATATTCCATCCCTTCATTGTGTTTACCTTATAGATGTTTTTCATTCTTTAAAATTTTGGGAGGTACTTTCTTCTAAGAGACCAAAATACTCCCAAAATTAAGTAGGTGACCCTGTTCTAGTCACCAGTCTAGTATATATATTTTTTTTCTTTTTTATATTTTTTATTTATTTGTTTTCTTTTTCTAATCTTTTTGTTCTGAACTTCTTTTTGTCCCCTTTCTTCCCCCCCCTCCATGATTTGGGGTCTCTTCTGATTTGGTTAAAGCACATCTTCCTGGGGTCTTTGCCACCCTTTTAGTATTTTATTTGCTCCTTCATATATTCTTACCCAGACAAAATGACAAGGCAGAAAAACTCACCACACACACACAAAAAAAGAACAAGAGGCAGTACTGAAGGCTAGGGACCTAATCAATATGGACATTGGTAATATGTCAGATCTAGAGTTCAGAATGATGATTCTCAAGGTTCTAGCCAGGCTCAAAAAAGGCATGGAAGATATTAGAGAAACCCTCTCTGGAGAGATAAAATCCCTTTAAGAGGAAAGAAAAGAACTAAAATCTAACCAAGTTGAAATTAAAAAAGCTATTAATGAGGTACAATCAAAATGGAGGCTCTTCTGCCAGGATAAATGAGGCAGAAGAAAGAATTAGTAATATAGAAGACCAAATGACAGAGAATAAAGAAGCTGAGCAAAAGAGAGATAAATACTGGACCACGAGGGGAGAATTCGAGAGATAAGTGAAACCATAAGACGAAACAACATTAGAATAATTGGGATTCCAGAAGAAGAAGAAAGAGAGAGGAGATCAGAAGTTATATTGGAGAGAATTATTGTAGAGAATTTCACTAATGTGGCAAAGGGAACAAGCATCAAAAACCAGGAGGTGCAGAGAATCCCCCTCAAAATCAATAAGAATAGGTCCACACCCCGTCAACTAATAGTAAAATTTACAAGTCTTAGCAACAAAGAGAAAATCCTGAAAGCAGCCCTGGAAAAGAAGTCTGTAACATACAATGGTAGAAATATTAGATTGGCAGCAGACTTATCCATAGAGACCTGGCAGGCCAGAAAGAACTGGCATGATATATTCAGAGCACTAAATGAGAAAAACATGCAGCCAAGAATACTATATTCAGATAGGCTATCATTGAAAATAGGAGAGATAAAAAGGTTCCAGGACAAACAAAAATTAAAAGAATTTGCAAACACCAAACCAGCTCTACAGGAAATATTGAAAGGGGTCCTCTAAGCAAAGAGAGACCCTAAAAGTAGTAGATCAGAAAGGAACAGAGACAATATACAGTAACAGTCACCTTACAAGCAATACAATGGCACTAAATTCATATCTCTCAATAGTTACCCTGAATGTAAATGGGCTAAATGCACCAAACAAAAGACACAGGGTTTCAGAGTGGATATAAAAACAAAACGATCCATATGCTGTCTGCAAGAAACTCATTTTACACCCGAAGACAACTCTAGATTTAAAGTGATGGGGTGGAAAACAATTTACCATGCTAATGGACATCAGAAGAAAGCTGGGGTGGCAATCTTTATATCAGATCAATTAGATTTTAAGCCAAAGACTATAATAAGAGATGAGGGAGGACACTATATCATGCTCAAAGGGTCTGTCCAACAAGAAGCTCTAACAATTTTAAATAACTATGACCCTAACATGGGAGCAGCCAACTATATAAACCAATTAATAACAAAATCAAAGAAACACATCGACAATAATACAATAATAGTAGGGGACTTTAACACTCCCGTCACTGAAATGGACAGATCATCCAAGCAAAAGATCAACAAGGAAATAAAGGCCTTGAATTATACATTGGACCAGATGGACAGATATATTCAGAACATTCCATCCCAAAGCAACAGAATACACATTCTTCTCTAGTGCACATGGAACATTCTCCAGAATAGATCACATCCTGGGTCATAAATCAGGTCTCAACCAGTATCAAAAGATTGGGATCATTCCCTGCATATTTTCAGACCACAATGCTCTGAAGCTAGAACTCAATCACAAGAGGAATTTTGGAAAGAGCACAAATACATGGAGACTCAACAGCATCCTTCTAAAGAATGAATGGGTCAACTAGGAAATTAAAGAAGAATTGAAAAAATTCATGGAAACAAATGATAATGAAAACAAAACAGCTCAAAATCTGTGGGACACAACAAAGGCAGTCCTGAGAGGAAAATATATAGTGATACAAGCCTTTCTCAAGAAACAAGAAAGGTCTCAAATACACAACCTAACCCTACACCTAAAGGAGCTCGAGAAAGAACAACAAAGAAAGCCTAAACACAGCAGGAGAAGAAATCAGAAAGATCAGAGCAGAAATCAATGAAATAGAAACAAACAAACAAACAAACAAAAAGACACAATAGAACAAATCAACGAAACTAGGAGCTAGTTCTTTGATAGAATTAATAAGATTGATAAACCCTTGGCCAGATTTATCAAAAGGAAAAGAGAAAGGACCCAAATAAATAAAATCATGAATGAAAGAGGAGAGATCACAACCAACAACAAAGAAATACAAACAATTATAAGAACATACTATGAGCAACTCTATTCCAACAAATTTGACAATCTGGAAGAAATGGATGCTTTCCTAGAGACATATAAACTACCACAACTGAACCAGAAAGAAATAGAATACCTGAAGAGACCCATAACGAGTAAGGTGATTGAAACAGTCATCAAAAATCTCCAAACAAACAAAAGCCCAGTACCAGATGGCCTCCCAGGGGAATTCTACTAAACATTTAAAGAAGAATTAATACCTATACTCCTGAAACTGTTCCAAAAAATAGAAATGGAAGGAAAACTTCCAAACTCATTTTATGAGGTCAGCATCACCTTGATCCCAAAACCAGACAAGGATCCCATCAAAAAAGAGAATTACAGACAAATATCCTTGATGAACATAGACGTGAAAATTCTCACCAAAATACTAGCCAGTAGGATCCAACAGTACATTAAAAGGATTATTCATCACAACCCAGTGGCATTTATTCCAGGGCTGCAAGGTTGGTTCAACATCTGCAAATCAATCAGTGTGATACAGTACATTAACAAAAGAAAGAACAAGAACCATATGATATTCTCAATAGATGCTGAAAAAGCATTTGACAAAGTACAGCATCCCTTCCTGATCAAAACTCTTCAAAGTATAGGGATAGAGGGCAAATACCTCAATATTTATCAAAGCCATCTATGAAAAACCCACCACAAATACCATTCTCAATGGAGAAAAACTGAAAGCTTTTCCGCTAAGGTCAGAAACATGGCAGGGATGTCCGTTATCACCACTGCTATTCAACATAGTACTAAAAGTCCTAGCCTCAGCAATTAGACAACAAAAAGAAATTTAAGGCATCCATATTGGCAAAGAAGAAGTCAAACTCTCACTCTTTGCAGATGATATGATACTATATATGGCAAACCCAAAAGGCTCCACTCTAAAACTGCTAGAAATTGTACAGGAATTAGGAATTCGGTAAAGTGTCAGGATATAAAATCAATGCACAGAAATCATTTGCATTTCTTTACACCAACAACAAGACAGAAGAAAGAGAGATTAAGGAGTCAATCTCATTTACAATTACACCCAAAACCATAAGATACCTAGGAATAAACCTAACCAAAGAGGCAAAGAATCTATACTCAGAAAACTATAAAGTACTCATGAAAGAAATTGAGGAAGACACAAAGAAAGGGAAAAATATTCCATGCTCATGGATTGGAAGAATAAATATTGTGAAAATGTCTATGCTACCTAAAGCTATCTACACATTTAATGCAATGCCTATCAAAATCCCATCCAATTTTTTCAAAGAAATGGAACAAATAATCCTAAAATTTATATGGAACCAGAAAAGACCTCGAATAGCCAAAGGAATATTGAAAAAGAAAGCCAAAGTTGGTGGCATCACAATTTCAGTCTTCAAGCTCTATTACAAAGCTGTCATCATCAAGACAGCATGGTACTAGCACAAAAATAGACACATAGATCAGTGGAACAGAATAGAGAGCCCAGAAATAGACCCTCAACTCTATGGTCAACTAATCTTCGACAAAGCAGGAAAGAATGTCCAATGGAAAAAAAGACAGCCTCTTCAACAAATGGTGTTGGGAAGATTGGACAGCCACATGCAGAAAAATGAAATTGGACCATTTTCTTACACCACACATGAAAATAGACTCAAAATGGATGAAGGACCTCAACGTGAGAAAGGAATCCATCAAAATCCTTGAGGAGAACACAGGCAGCAACCTCTTCGACCTCAGCCGCAGCAACTTCTTCCTAGGAACATCGCCAAAGGCAAGGGAAGCAAGGGCAAAAATGAACTATTGGGATTTCATTAAGATCAAAAGCTTTTGCACAGCAAAGGAAACAGTTAACAAAACCAAAAGACAACTGACAGATGGGAGAAGATATTTGCAAACAACATGTCAGATAAAGGGCTAGTATCCAAAATCTATAAAGAGCTTAGCAAACTCAACACCCAAAGAACAAATAATCCAATCAAGAAATGGGTAGAGGGGGCACCTGGGTGGCTCAGTGGGTTAAGCCACTGCCTTCGGCTCCGGTCATGATCTCAGGGTCCTGGGATCGAGCCCCGCATCGGGCTCTCTACTCAGCGTGGACCCTGCTTCCCCCTCTCTCTCTGCCTGCCCCTTTGCCTACTTGTGATCTATCTGTCAAATAAATAAATAAAATCTTAAAAAAAAAAAAAGAAAGAAAGAAATGGGCAGAGGACATGAACAGACATTTCTGTGAAGAAGACATCCAGATGGCCAACAGACACATGAAAATATGCTCCACATCACTTGGCATCAGGGAAATACAAATCAAAACCACAATGAGATACCACCTCACACCAGTCCGAATGGCTATAATGAACAAGTCAGAAAATGACAGACGCTGGTGAGGATGCTGGAAAACAGCATGGAGGTTCCTCAAAAAGTTGAAAATAGAGCTACCCTATGACCCAGCCATTGTACTACTGGGTATTTACCCTAAAGATACAAACATAGTGATCCGAAGGGGCACATGCACCCGAATGTTTATAGCAGCAATAGCAGTCCACAATAGCCAAACTATGGAAAGAACCTAGATGTCCATCAACAGATGAATGGATAAAGAAGATGAGGTATATATATACAATGGAATACTATACAGCCATCAAAAGAAATGAAATCTTGCCATTTGTGATGACATGGATGGAACTAGAGGGCATTATGCTTAGAGAAATAAGTCAATTGGAGAAAGACAACTGTCATATGATCTCCCTGATATGCGGAATTTGAGAGGCAACGTGGGGGGTTTGGGGGGTAAGAAAAGAATAAATGAAACAAGATGGGATCGGGAGGGAGACAAACCAAAAGAGACAATCTCGCAGAACAAACTGAGGGTTGCTGGGGGAGGGGTGTCGGGAGAGGGTGGTTGGGTTATGGACATTGGGGAGGGTATGTGCTACTGTGAGTGCTGTGAAGTGTGTAAACCTGGCGATTCACAGACCTGTACCCCTGGGGCTAAAAATACATTATATGTTTATTAAAAAATTTAAAAAAATTTTAAATAGCCCCTTTCTCCAATTTCTATTATTTTTCTTCATAGCATTTACAATTCCTCAGAACATGATACACACACACACACACACACACACACACACACGTTTGCATTTGTTTACATGTTTATTTTCTCACCAAATTAGTCACCGGCTCTTAGATGATAGAGATTTGATTATTCTCGGCCACCTGCTTAACTCTAAATCAGCACTGAAAATAGAGTAAGCTCACAATAAATACATAGTGTCTGACTGACAAATGTAATAAAATGTAAAGTTGGTTAATTTAACACCTAATCCTAAGGAAGTTACAATTTATAAGATTGTTTTATATTCAGTTAATACTTGAACTTTCAAATTTTGTTGGCTCATGGATAGAAATATTGCAGCCTTGAAAAACCACTGATTCCTACTCTCTTGGGTAGTTAAGACTCAGGAAGAAAATCACATATTTAAAGTGACATTGACCCTGCCTACACACATATTTATCCTGACCAGGTGCAAGCCCTCACAGGTGCAGACACATTTAACACCCCTGAAAGCAGATTTTTCCCCTTGAGAGACAGGGACCTTTTAGGAGAGGTACCAGCTCCTTTAACAAATAGACCATATAATCACTGATTCGCTCAACATTTATCATTCCCCAGGCAGTGTGCTTCTCTAACCCAATATTCTTCTCCATATGATTCTTCTCCCACATTTAAACACACACACACACACACACACACAATTATGTTTACAGAAATACATAGTCAATGACTTTAAAAGGTTTAAACCTCACCCCATCCTCACTTTATTGGAGCTTTGTCTTGCTAAACCCACACGGAGGAGGATCGATGAGACAAAATGGGTAGAGCTGTTACCTGAGGCCTCCTTCTGCCCAGGACAAACCCCATCTGGCTGATAAACAGGGGTAAACCCTTAGAAAGCGCTCCCTAAAACACAATGTTGCCATGTAAGGCTTCAAGGCCTGAGCCTCTGAGCCTCTGAGCTCCAGTCACTGGGCAAGGCTAAAATCTACCACACTGTTGAACGGGCCCCAGAGACTTAGAAATCACAGTGCCTCTTAGCCCTCAGATGTGTTAGCTGCTCTGTGGTACTACTTACTTTCTGGAAGGCATGATGCACACACACGCACACACGAAGTTCTACACAGATTCCGGGGGCCTTCATCTGTCATGTCTCCAGTCAGGAGCCTTTCACTTCGGAAAGTCTCAGATCATACCAGGGTGAAGACAGAAGGCACTAACTGTGCCCCAGCTGCACCTGGGCAGGAATACGCCGATCCTGGGCTACCTGTACCCCCAGAAGTTCCAACGCTCTTGGGACAAAACATACTACCTTTCCATGAGCATTCCCAGAACCAGCTAATTGCCTCCTAGTAAGAACCTATCCCTCTGAGATAGTTCAATCAGACAGCCTGCCCCTGAAGTCTGGGAATGCATTTTATAATCTCATCTCTGTTTTGCACGCTCTCTGACAGCCTCGGTGGTTGACTCCATTTTCCCAAAATGGCCATAAGCATGTCTTCTATCCCACCTGCTCTCCTTAAAGTGTGACATGGACACCTCTCCTCTCATGAACTGAGGTCTATGTCTGCTCTCCTTGAACATGGGCAGGTCTCTGTGATGGACTCCACAAACAGAACACAGAGAATGTGACTCTGCGTGAGGCTAGGCTCGTGGAAGGCGATGCGGCTGGGTTTGGTTCCCTGGGAGCCCGGCCAGCATGCTGGGCAGGAACAGGCAGTCAGGGAGCCAGGGAGGGCTCCGCATAAAGAGGCCTGTGTAGGAAGGAACCCCGGCCCCCAGCCAGCAGCCCAGCCGACCCACTCCAGCTGATGATGATTTAGCAGCACCGGCTTCTCCCACTAAGCCCTACTCAAGCTGCAAGCTCTCACGCTGCATCCATTCTTGTTTTGAGCCACAACATTTAGGGCTGATTTGTTACACAATGATAGTTCACCAAAACAGCTGCTGTCGCATTCCCTTCAGGCACGTGCTCACTGTCACAAGGTCAAGGTGGTGTCTTCTTTGTCTCCCTCTGTGAACCAGGTTTGGACATGTTTGACCCATTCATCTTACTCTGAATCAAAAGGTTATTTGTCCTCTCAAGATACAAAACTTAGCTCTGCCCACCTCCTCGTTTCCACTCCCCTCTCAGGGACCAGCCGTTGTCTACTCACCTGTCCAAGGTGGTTGTCAGGTTTACACAAGAGACTGAAATTCTCTGAGGGTGCTCTGAGAAGATAAAAAGAAAGGGCTTCACCAAAATTTGAGGGACTCTGTGAGTTATAAATGGGGGCAAACTGAAACCCAGAGCCAGTCATCCAATAGCGAATGCATCAGGGTCTGGCTGCATCATATAGAGTCAGAATGTGAGAACCTAGGCAGGGTTGCAAGCAAGAGTCAAGTGTCAAATAAGTTAGGACATGTTTGCAAAGGTGGGGAGTCAGTGCAACATTCTACAGGTAATCAGATCATGAGTAGTGACCCACAGTCACAGTTGCTACTCCTGGCAACAATTATTAAGGTCAGTCTTCACAACTTCTTACATCCAATAACTTTGTAACCAAAAGGAATGAGGTTAATCGGTAATGTGTTCTCAGTAAACTCATGGGTGTCCTGGTAATCAGTTTCTCTGCAAATGCTCTCAGGCCATTATTTGCCATGGGGGGGCAGGGGGCCAAAGCAGAGCCTATGTTCAGGGTCACCACTGGATAAAACTATGCATAAGACAATAAACACTGACCTACCATCTCCAAATCACGGGCCATAACCAGCTGTGTAACTTTAAACACATAACTGAATTTTTCTGAGCATCTGTATCCTACTTCATAAAATGGAGATGAAAATCACAGTATTCATTCTCAAAGGGTTTTTTAAGATTAAATAAGATAACATAATTAAAGCATCAGGCGCCTTTAGTTTGTGATTGGTAAATTCTGAATTCTCTCCTTATTTCCCATTGTAAAATGTGGCAAGCCTGCCCAGGACTGCCAAACTAAGCCATTTGTCCTCGTGCATTATTCAGAGCTTCACCCAGGCATGTCCCCACTCCTAGGGTTGATCCAATTAGTCACTCACAGGCTGTAGCTTTAGAGGTCTTGACATCATCCTAAGAGCTCTTATCAGAAATTCTCTCCTTTCCTCTTTTTCCCTGATAGCTACAATCTCATTTTATTGCCAAACAAAACCACATTCCCCTTCTTGGCTGTATCTAAAGCCACCAGTTTGCCACAGAGCCTCTCAGAATATGTCTCCCTGCAAAGCAATCCCACCCCAGAATCAGGGCCTGATTGAACTTGATGATGGTGGTATTCTTAATGAAAGTCAGACAGCAAGGCCTTGAGAGGGTCGGTCCCAGTGGAAGCACAACAAAAACCAGATTGGGTTAATCTTCTATGTGGCTCCCGATTTTCTAAGCTTTAAAGCATAACAGAGCTGAAAAGAGCCCATTTCCCCCATATTTTCACTGGGCATCCTTCTTAAACCAGCTCCTTTCCACAAATGTTTCATCTTTAGGGACATACAGAGTGGGGAAGCCAGGGGACACCCTGGGACAATCTTGATCTTCTCTGTCTTCTGACTCTATCACTATATTCTGCAGATACTGGGCAGGTGGGGACCATCCACACAGAAGCTCTCCCTTTCAGACAAAGTAGAAAAATATACCCTAAAGAAAACGTCATAGAAAACATGATATAAATGTGCTTTGTCCCTGGCAGTCTCAGGACTCAAGCCTGTATCTTAATAAAGAATTCCTTTAACACCTGCCTCACATAGGAATGAAATTCAACAGTCAGCGCAGCTTGAACTGGGCATTCAGGGGAACATCTCTACTAGGGAGAGCGGACCCTAGAGAGACAGCAACAACTTCTGCTCTGTAGAAGAGTGGTGAGAGCCACCCACAGTGAAGCTGCACAGGGTCGTGAAAACAACTGCCCTTTGATGTAAGGTCCACCTGGATTAAAATCCCAGCTCCTCTCGTGACTAGCTATGTGACCTTTAAAACTCCACATTGACATCCATGGTATAAGGACATAAACTGGATTCTGAATTTTGGAGAATGAATTGCAACTCCACACCACCAGGAGAGGCAGAACAGAAAAAAAGCCAGAGCTTTAGGAATAACAAGGACCCGTGGGATGGGAGGGTCTGCAACAGGAAGATGGTTGGTCTAGAAGCCTGGGTTGCAATTTCACTTATCTCCCCAGTGAAAGTTTGCTTTAAGAGAGAGACAAGGACACAGAAACTGTATAAACTAATTGGATTTGAACTTCTGGAGCAAAACTCAAGATAACAAAATTGTGAGCTCTAAGGTGTGGTGATACTTAATTCCCAAGCCCATGTCCAGAGACCAACTGTTCTCAGCAAGAGGGCTTTAAGCTGGAATATGAGAGAAATGGTTGCAGTGAACAGCGAATCTTGTCATGTACACACACACACACACACAAACACACACACCATGACACAGGGCAAATCTGTTCTCTTACAACCCAACAACAGTACCCTTATCATTTCTGTTGCTGAACTCAGAGCACAGATAGAACTCAGAGCTTCAGCCATCTTTGAGAGTATTTTTCCAGAGTCCCCTTAAATTCTAACCATAAAACCCCAGTGCTTAAAGGTCTTTTTACCATTCTTCTATGTCAGTGTCTAGAAAAACTGGCTTGAAGAATAAACTTTATGATAACCGTTTGGATTGCCATTGAATGACCAAAGCCTTGCAGGTACCCATCTCCAACCTGGAGAAGGAAGGAAAGGATCACCTATGTAGCCTCAATTCTGAGCGAGTACCAGGTACTTCTTTGTTAATCTTTGAATTGTTTTAGTTATAGGTAGTCAAGATTGGTGTTTTCAGGGGTACCTCAGGGAGAAATGCAGCCTGAATAAGCCCATGGGGAAAGTGCCTGCACCGGAGAGCAGTTAGGACTTTTCAATAACAGTAGTCATGATTCACTCAAATAAACTAATTGCTTTAATCATAAACAATACTTACTGTTTTTGACATCCAACAAACAAAACACATAATGTATTAAGATAAATTAAAATAGCATGGGAACTATGCTTATGTGGTATCACCAAGTCCTAGCAGGAAGGAACTCAAGTTGGGAACAAACAGATGGAAGAGTTTGTCCTACTTAAAAGATACTGAATTGGAGGGAGAGTGGCAGATGGTGAAGGACGTGATCAGAACTGTCACCTTAGACTTTCTTCTGACCACCAAGAAGAAATGGCTGATGAAGTGTGAATTACAGAAACTTGAGAGAAAATTATCATATCATCTCATGATAGCAAAGCAAGGAACAGTTGGGGAGATGAATGTAGGTACTAGATTTGGGAAGGCAGCTCTCAGAAATTTAAGAGAAAGAGTGGCCAGAATTATAAATCATGATGCTTTTTTAGGAAGGAAGTAATGCTCCAAAAAATGTGATTTCATTTTACATTTGTAAATGACCCTGGTGAGAAAGAAAATGTAGCGTGCTGCATTCAGACACCATGCTAGGGTTCCCTGTTAGGCAAGAGAGAATAGTGTCATGGCTAAGAGTCTGGTCCTGGGGTTTGACCAACGACATTTGATCCCCAGTCCTACCCCGTTACAACAGAGATCTTGGGCCTATTAACTAACACTTCTACATTACAATTGTCTCATCCATTAAAAAAGAATATGTAACACCATTTCTTCCATGCATTACTGTGATGATTGAATAAAATAATGCATCTCAAATGCCTGGCATTAGTAAAGCACAATAGATACAGCCCCATGATCTTTTCTGGCCAGCCTCCATTCTAGACAAAGAAGGCATAAAAGGATGAGGCTTGTTCCCTGCCCTAAAGCAACTGTCTGCTATTTTAAATAATGAAAATGCAGTGGGTAATGATTAGTACAATGTAGCCATAGCTGCCTCAAACCCTCCCAGGAATTAGACATAAAATAAGTTAATCATGTTGTCAGCCAACGAATCAAACTCAAGAAAACATTGAATCTGCCCACTGAGCAGTAACTAATTCAGATTATTAAAAAAAAAAACCACTCAAAAAATGGATAGGAAAACATGAGCAAGACTGATGAAAAGAAACATGAAAAACAGGGAACAGAGTGAGCTATTATTTGCAAAATGCTAAGACTCTCCAAAAGGCTTTCTCAGTTACTCTGAGAGTCTAGAAAAGCCCAAGGAAGAAACATAGAATTACCAGTGATGATGGATGGATGATGAAAAGTGAATTTCCCTACATTTCATTTGCTTCTCTCTGCTCTAAGATCATGTACTTGGACTGAGAAGAATAGAATTAACCTGCCATGGGAGAATAAAAAGCTTACACTTATTCGGAGACTGTAAGGCACCCATGATCTCTTAGTGTTTTCAAATCTTTTGGCCAACATATTGGAGCTCAAAGAACAAAAAGATTTTTCAAATGGAATCAACAAGCTTCTGTCAGTGATCTTTGGGAAACTAATGTAAGATGGAAAGTTTCTCATAGATTGGAAATGGGCCAGTGCTGTTCCAATCTTCAAGTAGCAGAATTCTGCAAACCACAGACAGGGGCTTGGCAAAGACAGTATGCTGTCATAAATGTCACTAAAGAAAAGAAACCACAAAAAAGAAAATCATTCTTGAGGAAAAAGGGATAAATCAGTGTCCAGTGCAAGAATATGAGAGACTATGGCTCATATTCCTTATGCCAAGTGCAATTCTAGGTACTTTTATATACACAAATTTATTTAATTTCCCAAGAACCATAGGTATTATTATGTCCACTTTTTATAAATGAGGGAACTGGTATACAGAGAGAAAGATTAAATAATGAGGAATCTCTGGCCATTTTGTGGATATTCAGGATTCTGCCTTTCAAGAATGAGTACCTGGCATTCTGAAAAAATAGAAATATCCCAGAGTTGGGGTGCCTGGGTGGCTCAGTCCATTAAGCATCTGACTCTTGATTTTGGGAATCGGGTCATGGTCTCAGGGTCTTGAGGTCAAGTCCTGTGTGCGGCTCAGTGCTCAGACAGAGTCTGCTTGGGACCCTCTGTCTCTGCCCCTCCCCACCCATGCATAGTCTCTCTCTCTCTCTCTCTCTCTCTCTCTCTCTAAGAGGCAGGCAGGCAGGCAGGCAGGCAGGAAGGAAGGAAGGAAGGAAGGAAGGAAGGAAGGAAGGAAGGAGAGAGGGAGGGAGGGAGGGAGGAAGGAAGGAAGGAGGAAAGAAAGATCCCAGAGTCTAAGGAGGAGTCAGATGAACAAGCTGGATAAAAATTACAGTTGCCATGTCCAGGACAGCATGACAATTAATGAAGTCTTATGAAGATGTTGTGGCAGAGCCCTTTTGTGATTTCTTTCCAGCCTATAGACTACTCCCTTTCCTGAGAACCACCACACCACTCACAGAGATGTACCTTTGCACTCCTATTTGACATAACTGATTGAACCAAATCTGAGCCAACAGATTTTCCTCAACAGGAGTTTGGAATTTAGAGATAGGAGCCAACCTCTGCTATATACCTGAAAGAGGAAGTTATGAGAAACTAAGCTGGAGGCGATGATAGTTGGCTTATTCACATGCACAAAAGTGAAGTGTATGTACAGATGACAGAGAGGCACAGAGGTGAGACGATTCAGCCCTGAGAAACCAGAATAACTACTGGACTCTTGTCTCCTATATTCCTTATTTCTGCATGCTCCTGTGATATTTCTACAGATCCTTTTAAAACTTTGCTTTCAGTGCTTACACTAGCCTGACTGAGTTGGGAGAAGTGATAACCAAAATGCCTGGTTTAGATACTATGTCTTGTAATGACAGATATGCTCTCCTCCTGAAACATAAGTTAGAACACAAGAAAGCCTTATGAAATGTACCCAGGACACGGAAAATGAATTTCAATCACATCACCTGGGAGCCAATAAAATCAAAAGACAATGGACTGCACATCTAGAAACTTTGAAGTCCTGGGGAAAAAACTGAAGAACACAGAGCAAATGATTATATTTTCATTTTCTTCCTCTTTCTAAAGATCCTAACTTTGTAGAATAAAGAAATATGGGGGCACCTGGGTAGCTCAGTCAGTTGAGTGTCCAGCTCTTGGTTTCCACTCAGGTCATGATCTCAGGGTTGTGAGATCAAGTCCTGCACTGGGCTCTTTGCTCAGCTTGGAGTCGGCTTAGCATTCACTCTTTCCTTCTGCCTCTGCCCCTCCCTCTGCTTGTGCTCACTTTCTCTCAATAGAGAAATAAAATCCTTTCAAAAAAAAAAAAGAAAGAAGGAAGAAGGAAGGAAAGGAATATGCAGCATCAAGAAGGAGAAGCTAGGGGCGCCTGGGTGGCTCAGTGGGTTAAAGCCTCTGCCTTCAGCTCAGGTCATGGTCTCAGGGTCCTGGGATCAAGTCCTGCATCAGGCTCTCTGCTCAGTGGAGAGCCTGCTTCCTCCTCTCTCTCTGCCTGCCTCTCTGACTACTTGTAATCTCTATCTATCAAATAAATAAAATCTTAAAAAAAAAAAAGGAAAGAAAGGAGAAGCAAACACAAGAGTCAGTCTCCTGATCTGGGGTTTTGCACAAGATAATTGTTGAGTCATGGCAAAGGATAGAGGGGATTTTATAAGCAGAGGGAATAATGTAAGACAGTAGACTTAAAAACAGGATCAAAGATGATGATCCACAGTATTGTCAAAGAAGATGAAAACCTCATCAAGAATTATGCAAGTGGAGGGGCTCCTGGGTAGCTCAGTGGGCTAAGCCTCTGCCTTCAGCTGAGGTCATGATCTCAGGGTCCTGGGATCGAGCCTGGCATTGGGCTCTCTGCTCAGCAGGGAGCCTGCTTCCCCTCTCTCTCTCTCTTCCTGCCTCTCTTCCTACTTGTGATCTCTCTCTCTCTCTCTGTGTCAAATAAATAAATAAAAACTTAAAAAAAAAAAGAATTATGCAAGTGGAAACTACGAAGTCACCAAACTTGACACAGACAGGATCCTCAGATTCAATTAATAAGTAAGGAAGTTAAGATAAAAATATATCATCATTCCAGAAAAATGACACTGTGAGGAAATTCATGTAAGTTCCCTTTTCCCTATTACCTCTTTCTATCCAGGAAAACCAGGACAGGATTGAGAATTCTCACAACTGCGCACTCATACTCAGGCCAAGATCTAGTGATAGCCTATTTTTTTCTCATGTGAAAAGCTTAAGGGGACAATGGACCAGCTGGTCTCCATCCCTAGTCACAATCCTATTATTGGAATAGTACTCTGCTGATATGATTACAGAAAGAGGTATTTTTTTAAAATATTTATTTATTTATTTGAAACAGAGAGTGCATGTGTGTGCAAGTAGGGGGAGGGGCAGAGGGAGAGGAAGAGAATCCTAAGCAGACTCCCAGCTCAGTGAGGAGCCCAATGGGGGCCTCAATCCTACGACCCATGAGATTATGCATGATCTGAGCTGAAATCAAGAGTCGGATGCTCAACCAACTAAGACACCCAGATGCCCCTAGAGGGATGTTTTTCTGATACTCACTCCAAATCAAAGAGAAATTTTTGTAATGAACCATATTCCATATTTGGAAACACTTGATATTCTAAAGAAATAGAAATAATAACCATTTTCCATGGGGCAAAATGAGATTACAAACTTCAGCAGCGCCAAGAAGCTAGCATCATTCAACTCTGGTTGGACATGAGGATTAAGAATATTCCTTCAAGGGACACCTGGGTGGCTCAATGGGTTAAGCCTCCGCCTTCAGCTCAGGTCATGATCTTAGGGTCCTGGGATTGAGCCCTGCATCAGGCTCTCTGCTCACCAGCGGCAGCGGGGCCGGGGGGGGGGGGGGGTCTGCTTCCTTCTCTCTCTCTGCCTGCCTCTCTGCCTACTTGTGATCTCTCTCTATATGTTAAATAAATAAAATCTTAAAAAAAATTTTAAAAAATGTTCCTTCAAGAATTACCCAACCCCAAATCCAGAACCTGGGTGATCAAAGCTCTTTCTTTAGATGAGTAACAAAAATAGAACTTGAAAACATCTTCCTAGGAAACCTGATCTCTAAAAACACTTGAGCAAACAGGAAAGAAGCTTAAGACCATAATGAGCTATTTCCATCTTCAAAAGAGGAACAAAATACATTTGAGTCACACTATGGAACAATTTGAATTGGTATTGGATGTGGTTAATAATAGAATTTATTTTGCAGAAAATCAATTAGTAAAATGGAAAACGTGCTTGATACATACAAATGTCAAAGAAATTAACACAATGGGAAAAATGTGAACAAATGTTTCTTACACCCACATTCTGCCTGGCTCTTCTGGATGATGGAAATACAAAAATCAAGAAGCCATTTGCACCTGCCCTCAAGGTGATCACAGCCTCATTAGGGAGGTAAAGAAATTAAATAGATAATAATCTAGATATTATCAACTGATACCAACTTACTACCCCAGAATCACAAAAATAAAGTTTTCCTCACAGTATCCACAGATGCTATACAAAAAGAAAAAAAAAAAGATACCAAGAATATTCTAATACACTTAAGAAAGAAAAAATTTTATAGATTTTATTCTCAGGACAGACATTAATACCACCCAAAAACCTAGAAACTAAGCATTATCCTCCTAAAATACGAGAAAATAAAGAACATTTCAACAGCCTATTGGGCAGAAAAGATAAAATCTATAAAACTGTATATCACAATCTTTGAGATGTAAACACAACTGTACACAGACAGAAAGTTAGGTACCATCAATGTTTTTGCCATTTCTAATATTATAGCCCCACTAGGAGATAGGAGTAGTAAATGAACTGTTAAAAAAAAATAGAAAACCCCAGAAATATTACAATGCAAATAAAAAAGACAGTAGCAAATATCTTCAAAAGAAAAAGAAACATTATTTCTAAAATTATAAAGGGCTTCTCTTTTCATACCCTGGTAGCATAAGTAAGCCTTTACCTGGTTGAAGGAATTTTATTAATATTACATACTATTAAAAGAAGAAAGAAAGCAAAGAAAATAAAAGGTTTGGGAACAAAAGGACATCTTGAAAGTAAACAAAATATGGAATTGCTGTAATAAAAAATTCAATAAAGGAGTTACACTTCTGGATAAGACAGACAAGCACAGTCCACCCTGTCTCTCCCACTGAACGCTGGTATAAAACCTGACAATGCATGGAGCAGTTACTCAAGAAATCTGAAAGGTAAACAGCAGGCAGCTGAGGAAGATGGCCAGAATTCAAAGTGCCACCAAACTGGTGGTAAATTTATTTTTTTATCCACTCTGACCTTTCATCAGCCTGGGCGGGGGGGGAGCCTTAGCTCCAAAACTGGGCCCCAAGGTATAGAAAGAGCTGTAGGGGAGGCCCTTTAGTTCAGCTCACTAAGCAGAAAAGGAAATTCCAAATGTTCAGAGAAAGTGTAGAAATCCTCTGGGGCTGATTTTCTTCTTTTTTCTTCCATTGACAGGTGTCCCAGCCTTAAACCATCTCCTTGTGATGGCCAAAACTCAGAGAGGGAGCCCTGTTTTGTAGGCCATGGAGCTCTGGTCCCAAGAAAATGGGTCAAACTCTTATTAATTTTTTTTTTTCTTCCCTCTGCCTTCTTGCCGCTTGCTTCTGGAAGCAGCAGTTGGTAGGATAATGAAGCGCCAGCATTCTGTCCTAAGGATTAAAAAGGGAAGCCTCAGGGATGCCTGGGTGGCAAAGTCAGTTGAGCATCTGACTCTTGGTTTTGGCTCAGGTCCAGATCTTCGGTCATGAGATGGAGCCCCTTGTCAGGCTGTGAACTCACCACGGAGTCTGCTTGGGTTTCTCACTCCTTCTGCCCCTCCCCCCTTGCATTTAAATAAAGATACCCTTTTTATAAATAAATAAACAAAAAATAAATGGGAGACACCATGGAACTGGAAAGTAACAGGCAAGAAATTGCAGAAATGGAAGAGCTAAGGAAAGAGACACCCATGCAGTTTATTAATTCCTGGGCTTACCCTGATACTGCTCATGTGCAGATCAGATTTTAATCAACCTATCAAAAAATTTGAGAAAGGGACTAACAAACATCATTGCCCGGCTCTCAAACTGACCACTAGGTGGCAGACAAGTGCAATAGC